>CABFOW010003697.1:0-69534 GCA_902141385.1 Timema californicum | reverse complement strand
GGACAGTTGCGTGGAATGTAAAAGTAGATATTTAGATTATTTTTTTTAAACTTCAGGTTTCTGAAATTTTGATCTAAATTTTGAATACGGACTTAAGATAGTCTCACAAATGAAACTTATACACTACTCTACACATATTTATTTGAGTAGTAAAAATATTGAAGCTTAGTGTTTAAAACATATCAGGTGTTATAGATTTATTTTATAAAACTGTATGCTCAATTTAAAAATTTGAGATACTACACAAATGATGCTTCAACCTTAACCTAAAATATACAAAGAAGCTTTAACGTCTGGCAAACCCGATGAACAGTTTATAGCTCTTAAATAATAAAATAAAAAATCAGAGGCTATAAGCTGCTTAGCCAATATGCAAGGATGAGGTGGGTAGCTGAAGAGGAAATTCAACTGAATTCACTTGGAGGGAGGATGTAAAAAATTCACGTGTAGAAAACCAACGTAAGTGTATTTGATCGTCATCGGCAACGAAGTGCAATATGAGTCTAATACATCAGACTAGTCAGCTTTGCGAGTATTATCCACTACTAGGGAACTCCAAGAACATTTTAACTGATAATATAAAAAATCTCAACTTGTTTTACATGTGTTTATTACTGTTTCATTTGGCTCTCTTGTAAAATCTGTTACACTCCGCTTACCCTGAAAGGTACAAGTCTTACCGTGACTGATTACATGTATCTATAGTACTCAACCCGAAGGATGGAAGGACGGGGTTAAATTAATTGGTCATTTGTTTTAGTATATTTTTTTACACAAAGGGCCTCACACTTCAAACTCAATAATGGCCACACATGGTGTTGATGAAATGAAGTGGCATGCTCAATGACAGAGGCAGCCAAGGTGATCGTTAGACGTGTTGGGGATATGGTAAAATTACCCGGTGAAAATGCCTGGGCTACCAGAAGTGGTGGAATTAAATTGGAACATTCATTGGAGAAATTAAAGAGTTTCATTTTGATAAACTTACCACCGAGATGGTTACAAATGGTGATGGGATTTACAAGACAAAAATACAACTCGTGGAAACTAAAGTATTTGAACACGGTAGATGACCTCTTTTAAAATACAGTAATTCAAGGTTCAAACTTGAAATTATCTAGACTAATTTTATCCATTCAAACATTATCTATAATCTTCACTCTGGGCTATGAGCTATGGCGGACTTATCCTCTTTACACCATTTTAGGCATTTAAATAGGGAAGGTGCGTGACAGTCAGAGAAAGAGAAAGGAAGGAATCAATGAAAGAATAAGGGTTGATTAAGGATTTTGTAAAGCACACCGAATAGGGATAGGAAGGTAGGAAGAGAGTATTGCGCCAGTTACCAGTAGTGGACACCGCTAACAAATAATTTATTGGCAGTTTAAGTTTAATGCTAGATTAAACTCCACTGTAAATTAACATAGAACAACTTACGAGGTAGTTATCTTAGCCATTGTATTGTAACATATGGGCAATGCGTATATTTACACTAATGAGGTAGAGATTAGGAAGATAGAACAGTTCCGTGCTACACGTCTTACTACCCGTCCGGGGTATCCACATATACACTAATGTGGCAGAGATGAGGATGGTAGAATAGTACCGTGCTCTACGTCTTAATACCTGTCCGGAATATCCACATATTTACACTAATGTGGCAGAGATGAGGATGGTAGAATAGTACCGTGCTCTACGTCTTACCACCCGTCCGGGATATCCACATATTTACACTAATGTGGCAGAGATGAGGATGGTAGAATAGTACCATGCTCTACGTCTTACTACCCGTCCGGGATATCCACATATTTACACTAATGTGGCAGAGATGAGGAAGGTAGAATAGTACCGTGCTCTACGTCTTACTACCCGTCCGGGATATCCACATATTTACAATACTGGGGTAGAGATGAGGAAGGTAGAATAGTACCGTGCTCCACGGTTTACTACCCATCTGGGATATCCACATATTTACACTAATGGGGTAGAGATGAGGAAGGTAGAATAGTACCGTGCTCTACGTCTTACTACCCGTCCGGGATATCCACATATTTACACTAATGGGGTAGTGATGAGGAAGGTAGAATAGTACCATGCTCCACGTCTTACTACCCGTCCGGGATATTCACATATTTACACTAATGGGGTAGAGATGAGGAAGGTGGAATAGTACCGTGCTCCACGTCTTACTACCCGTCCAGGATATCCACACATTTATACTAATGGGGCAGAGATGAGGAAGGTAGAATAGTAACATGCTCCACGTCTTACTACCCGTCCAGACTATCCACATGTTTACACAAATGGGGTAAGAATGAAAAAGGTAGTAGAGAGTATAGCGTTAGACCATACGACCACCAATAATCGAGAAGAATGTTGGACGATATTATTATCGTTCCTATTACAGAAGCGAATGCAGCAGGCTGTCTTACACTTTAAAATTGTTTTTTTTTTAATCAATGAAAGTTGCTAGTTTCTAAGAGGATTTAGGAGAGAGATCCAAAATCTCGGAATCATATATAAGCATTTACTAAATCAGATTGTTTAAAAACTCACACATCCATATCAAAATAGGTTTACTTGATTAAATGGTCCCAAAAATATTGACCAATGTGATATATTATATTTAGATTTGATAATAATTTGAATAAGTATTGAATAATAGCCCATAAGTGTTAAAATTTGGATATGTTGGACGGGTAGTAAGACGTGGAGCAATGTACTACTCTACCTTCCTCATCTCTACCACATTAGTGTAAACATGTGGATATCCCGGACGGGTAGTAAGACGTGGAGCACGGTACTATTCTACCTGGATATCCACATATTTACACTAATGGGGTAGTGATGAGGAAGGTAGAATAGTACCATGCTCCACGTCTTACTACCCGTCCGGGATATTCACATATTTACACTAATGGGGTAGAGATGAGGAAGGTAGAATAGTGCCATGCTACATGTCTTACTACCCGTCCGGGATATCCACATATTTACACTAATGGGGTAGGGATGAGGAAGGTAGAATAGTACCGTGCTCCACGTCTTACTACCCGTCCGGGATATCCACATATTTACACTAATGGGGTAGAGATGAGGAAGGTAGAATAGTACCATGCTACACGTCTTACTACCCGTCCGGGATATCCACATATTTACACTAATGGGGTAGGGATGAGGGAGGTAGAATAGTACCGTGCTCCACGTCTTACTACCTGTCCGTGATATCCACATACTTACATTAATGGGGTGGAGTTGAATTATTTGGATCTGTTGAGGAAATGAAAGTGTGGAGGGAGAGAGTGGAAAAACCATCAAGAATAAACACCTCAGTACGAGTACACCTGGATGGGACACAAGCACTGACCTTTAAGTCACTGGCAAACTATTGAATACGAGACTGACGCCTTTATCCACATGCCCACGGGCACACCTCTGTTAGCAAATTGTATCAATTTTTTTTATTTTAAATTTCATCTTATTAGTTAATTGAATTAAAAAAGCTAGCTCATTGCACTGGCCAGTCCATACAACCTTTATTTAAAAGTAAAAAAACAAAACACTATATAAAAGTCTATGTTATAGAAGAGATGTGAAAGGAGAATGTATAATTAAGCAAGAATGAGGAGGAGATCACAAATAAGGAGACAAAAAATGTCCAGTCACCATGTCTTAAAATCGCTTAAGGACCCCTTTCCATTCACGATTATCCAAAATGGCGCTCTCTTACCATTCCTTTTCATGATTCTCTCGCGAGGAATGAAACTTGTTATTCTCCTCCCTCTCACACGATATCTCCTTTACATACCCTTCTAGTTTTACCCTACTAACTCCCTCACCTAATTCGACCCCCCTCCCTCCTTTTACCCTCTTGTGAACTGCTCCCATCCGGCTCAGAAGGTTCTAAATTCGATGCAAGGAAAGACCCCCACCCCTCCCACCGGCTTCCTCCATTGCTGCGAATAATTCTATTGCATATAAATCTCGTGGTTCCTGTCGTCTTTCTACATTTCTAGCAAACTGAACCATGTTGCCCTAATCGCTAGAGTTGAGGAGATGTGTTGTACGTAGGGATATGGTATCGAAAGAAAAGTATCGATAATATACTGATTAAAATTATCAGCAGAAAAATATCGATACCCTACTAGTATCGAAATAAAAGTGTCGATAACAGTATCAGTATCAAAATATGTTTTTTTTAAATTTATAATAATTTAAACTTTTGCGTCATAAGTGTATTTTCATGTTTATCTAAACAATGAAAATTATAGTGAATTTATAATTGTTAACAGCTATAAATTATGATTAGCTAAAAGAGAATGAATGATAGACTTGCTTCTTGCTTGTCATACAGAAAATGAGTGAGAATTGAGAAATATTGTCATTTGTTCTTCCTCCACAAGCCATACTGGTAAAATTTAATCCAAGCATGAGTGAAGATAGGATGAAATTGTTTCTCTCTATAGAGGAGTGGGAGTACTAATATCAGTAAAAGTATCGGGTCAAAAAAAATGCTGGCTGAGAAAGCAAAATATTATTATTAGTAAAGTATAGATACATTTTTCACATCCCTAGTTGTGCGGACTGCACTCTATAGACACAGCTTACAACCAGTTTCATTGGTAAAACAGGTTAGACATTAATATTATAAACAGGCCCCAGATTTTGATGATTTAAATTTGATCAATAAATGACCAATAAAATGACCTAAAGATTCTATAAAATTTCTTCAAATAAAAAAAAGACCTATCCATATGAACAAACACTCGTAATTAATAAACATGACGGGATGACCCACCTCGGTGGCGTGGTTAGCTAACGCGCTGGTACGATATTGAGCTAGACTGCGGAGGACTGGAAGATCTCGCTCGGGTGAACTGGGGGTGGTTTTTCCTAAATAATTTTCCATGTGGTGCTAAATAATAATAATAATAATACATATGACTGAGTCAAATACGCACTTTACAAATGTAAAATTCAACTAAAAGCCTGTAGCATCTAAACTCTTACAGTTTGTTAAATATAATATTGATTGATTGTTCAGAAGTAATAGCAAACCCCTTCCAATGAAACCTTCTCCAGGTTAGTCACATTATCACCAGGAACGCAAATGACCTCACGGCGTAGTGTTCAGTGCACCTGGCTACGAGTATATAGGTCCCAGGTTAGATTCCCGGCTGGTACCTTAAGTATTTTTCTCCGAAAGAGAATCGCTCCAACGTTCACCAAGGTTTAGTTAGTAAGACTTAAGTTAGGTTTAAGTATTTCTACTGGTTCCACACACTCATAGTCACTATCACCATCACCTCATATCATCGGGACATGGAAAGAAACTCCCCGAAAAGGATTTACGATTAGTACATTCAGTTGTTCCCTGGGCAACTCTAAATTACTAGCTAATCTTTCCACTACTGGGTTACAAATGATGTAGCCCAGACGCGTAATGTTAAAATATATCAGGAATGTGTATTTTACAACTAAACAATCAAATAAAATAGGTACTAAGTCATTGCCTGCATTGTCTTCTCATTCCAACAAATGTTTGCTAAAATAATTAATTTAAGCATTTATAAAAATCAATGATATTTAAAGATAAACTGATTCAACATAACTACCTTAAAATCACTCAAAGATACCTAAAAATTACTTAAATATGCAATAAACATTTCTACAACAAATGGACCATGATCAAAGTTGATGTACTTATGAGAATTGTATGTGACAAAACAGAAAAAAAGATGTGATGTTATCAAAATCGGGGCTCTGATTATAAAAAAAAATTTATATATGTATTAATAGTGGTATAAGTCAAGAAACGTTAAACTTTATGGGACCCGCTCAACTTATGAACTCATCAAAGTTCCCGCGATCATCCATCGATTTTACACGATATTTTTGCTTTTTATTTCTCTATATATCTGTCGTTCTACGCTCCCTAGAGACACTTGATGTCGGGGATGGCCGTGGAGGAATGGCGATTGAAAACAATAAATCGAAACTGGTTTTAAATGATTTCATTGTAAAAAAAACTGGATAGATTATATGACAAATTAATAGACTATGAGTCCGTTATGTGTGCAAACTGTGTTAGAGTATGTAAGACAGGGGTTGATACCCGGGACGTCCGTTAGGCGCAATTCACATGGAAAGGAGATGACGCAGGCGTGGGAATTGACGTGGCGTGGATGTGCCATATTTTCGAGTCCTCTCCATACTTATTTATGAGACAATTTAGAATGAGGGGACAGGGTGGGGGCACGTCACTTCGGTGCCTACGCCAAGTCCTTTGGGAGCCTCGAGTGGCACATTGGAAGCGACTCTGTCCTCGGACCTCATGTGTGATTGATTCAAAAATGCGTGATTACATTTAATTTAGCACTATATTCTGTGAATTAGTCAAAAAATATCCGGCAATTTATGATTATAAATCAGATTACTGTAATAGAAACATGCAATATAAAATCTGGCAAACAATCGCAGCAGAACTAAAAGAAATATGTAAGTTTTTCTCAAGTTTTATTGGCACACAATATGAACAGTATTTAATAGGTAGTTTTCACCGTTTGCAAAGAAGTTGATGATTTCAATCCACACAATATCTAACTTGGAATGGAATCGGTGATCGTTCTTTGAAGTATTCTAAGCGATACCTTACTCCCTGATGTATTGCATTCAAAATTTATCTTAAGGCGATTGGATTGACCCTTTTCATTTGGCGTGGAAATGCAGAGCCATGGTAACAAACGGTTAGCTTCAAGATTTTTTATTGTTTTGCAATTTTCTTTTAGAAAATGACTTTTGTTCAAAAATAGAAGCATGTTGATTAATTTATACTTTTTATATACACGCCTCCTTTATAATTTTAACAGTGATTAAATATCGATAAAATTGACATTTTTCTATAGAAAACTGTTGGCTTCATAAAAAAAACTTAAGGGTTACCCGGTGGTCTGGGGGTAAGGTGTCAGACTTCTGTGCTGGCGGCTGGGGTTCAATCCCCGGTCCCGGCACATATTTATCTGATTACCAAACCCTTCCTTCACCTCTGACAAGCCATCTTGTGAATGTGGGGAATTCCAAGCCTCCACCGTGGTTCGGATTCCACGTTAAACTGTAGGTCCTTCATTTCATCTCACTTACACATTAGCGTAAGTGCGTATAACCCGAACGGGTAGTAAGACGCGGTGCTAATAATAATAATAATAAGAAGAAGAAAATTTAACAATTAATAAACATCGATACATTATCTATGTTGAAAATATTAACACAAACATTTCATTCGTTCTCGAGGAAACTGATATTTCCAAACGTATGATTTTTCCGCAAGACCTGTCCAGTCGGTCTAGGACAACTGGGCGCCACCATCTGGGCGCCACCAACCAGGCGCGGCCAACTGGGCGCCAGGGCAACTGGGTGCTAAAATAAAACTAAATTTTATATTTTTTACTAACTTTTAATTTTTTAGAATAAAAAATCTACCATTTTTTCATATTTTATTACTATCCCCCATTATTATTTCTAACCTAACCTAACGAAGTCGATGCTAGAATTTTAAGACTAGTTAGGGACAATAATAATAGACATTATTTCATTTTTACGAGGTGTTGCACATAATATTGCAATACATTAATACAAGACAAAGAACATTTAAATAAAACATAATGCCGCGCATAATTCTATATTTACCCATCCCTTTGCATTAAGCTCGTGTTTACCTATCACTTTTTTTGCTAGTTTTTACCCATTACTTTTTAATTTTAATTGAGAAATATATAATTAAAAAAGAGCGAGTTTTTGTTTTTACTCATCACTTTTTAATTAAAATGAAAAAATGTATTGCAAAAAAGTAATTTTTTATAAAAAGAAGTGGGGTCCCTTTTGGCGCCCAGTTGTCCGGATTCGCTGTCTAGTAGCTAGCGCCATAGACTGTTTCCGTGATCCATCTGTTCTTGTTGGCTTGGAGCGATACTTTGTTCGATTGTGAAGCCACGTCGCACCTTTCACCCTCCCGCTTACCATCCCAAAAACAGGTTTTAGACTTGCACTCGACAGGGCCAAGGGCCTTAACACTTCAACGTCGCACAAATTATGCCTCTTCTGAATAATTTGATCCCATCAGGTCCACGCCATGCGCCTACCACTTCTCCGCCAGATGCCTGCGCCATGTCCTCCCTGTGTGAATTGTACCTTAGTCTCCACTAATGCCCGTCCATACCTTGGCATGGTGGCTTCACTACGCGGTTTCTATATAAGTTAGTTAACTACACATTGAACTTGATCCAAGTAAGTTCATTAGGTCTGGTCTCAACCACTAAGTTCTAAAACGTAGCTACATCGAACTTATACTGATGAGTATCCCCGGTTAATTCACGCCCAGCTATAACACACTCGGCTACATCATCTTGGTAACAATCACCTTGGTTAACTCACTTGAGTTAGGCGTAAGCCTCCTCTATTTAATCACCAGGAGGGTTGCTATAGTCATTGGCTCAGACCACTGGTAGCACAGTTTAGCCAATTTCCCTTCGGCTGCCTTATAAGGCTATGCAGTTCGTGAACCAATAGGTCACCTACTTTATAAGGAGTTTCATGCCAGCGAGGATTATATCTTTGAGAAACCTTTTCCTTCGCACGTTTTAGTTCCTCGAGGGCTTCTCACCACGTAGAAAGAACGTTCCTCTCTGTCCCCACATTAAGGGTACCCAGTAATACCACCCACTGTAAATTAATGGGAGAAAGTAGTTCATATCCCAGCATAAGGGAAGACAGAGTTATTTTGTGACTTTCCTGATAAGTCCATTTGAAAGCTATCTGCAAGGAAGTAAGGTGGGAATCACAACCCTTGTGTTGAACATTGTGTAAAGCAATTAACACTGATTTAAGGTTCCTGTGGAATCGTTTGGCATGTGACGGTCGAGGATAATAAGGGGACGTGGTGACATGTTTAATCCCGTTGCCAAAACACATATCACGAAAAACCCTTGAGGTTAACTGATTCCCACAATCCGAATATTGTATACAAGGGAATCCAAAGTTTCTAAATATAGCACGGTCCAAAGCTTTTATTATGGCGCTAGAAGTAACGGCTCTCAAGGCGATTAACCACACGAATTTAGAGAATGCGTCAATGGCATTGAGTAAAATGCGGTTCCCTTCTTTAGGACGGGGCAAAGATACGAATAACTCTATTAAGACTTTTTCAAGAGGGAAAGTGACAACATTACTTGACAACAACCCGTCCTCGGTGGCGTAGTTGGCTAACGCGCTTGTCGTGTTGAGCTCGACTGCTGAGGACGGGGAGATCGAGGTTTGAATCTCGGTGGGGTGAACTGGGGGGGTGTGTGTGTCCTAAATGATTTTCCACTCTCCCTTCACGCAAATGTGGGTTCACTTCCTCTAATTAAACCTTCCCAATTACAAATCCATTAGCGTAATTAGTACTTAAAACGTATAACCCTAACGGGTAGTAAGACGCAGTGCTAAATAATAATAATAATAATAATAATAATAATAATAATAATAATACTTGACAACATCCCGTACTTGTTGTTTTGAGCGGGTTTGGCCCGAAGACACATAATATATTATTTCGCCCTTTTTCAGATTTCAGTCTCCATTCCCTTCCAATAAAAACTCCACTTTATTTTGAGGGTAGTGCGGTTTATCCCTAGGTGCCCTCGGATGGGGTATTCATGAAAGTATTCAAAAAACTTCCTAGTTAAATCCTGTGGAACATAGACATTCCAACCTGAACGTAAACTGGGTTTAAATTAAGGGGTTCCATTTATTAAATTTAAATTGGTAGGTTGCAACGTAGTCTCACACTCCTTGATTATTTTTAAGAGAACTGGGTCCTTCTTTGCGCCTCTCTCAGAGGAGTGAAGACTTCCGGGACGCAGATGAGAACTTCCAGGAAGGGTTACAACATTGGTCAGGGCTTTGTTGGGTTGCCTCAGGTTCTTCGAACATTCTTGACAAACAATCAGCCACTTCGTTGTCGCTGCAAGGCACATGAGTGATCTCGAATTAGAGACTGGAGCCTAGCGATCCAACGCCCAATATTCTCGATTTGTCTAGAATAGTTTAGTAGCTAAGACAATACTGATTTATCGGTTTGGATGTCAAATGGACAGTGTTTGAGATACGCCCTAAATTTATTGGTAGCAAAAAATATTCCCAGAGCCTCCAACTAAATGTAGAATAATTCCGCTGGTGCGGATGCAACGTTCTGTTCGCATACGCAATAGGCATAAGTAAACCCCCTCTTTCTTGACATAGCACTGCCCTGAGATCAGTTGAACAGGCATCTGTGCGAAGCACGAATTTTCTTTTGAAATCAGACATTCTTAATACTAGGTGGGGGGGGGGCTACAAGCCGAGTTTCAACGCCTCGAACGTAGATTGGCATTCAGGAGACCAATTGAACGGGACTACCTTCTTTTTCAGATGGTATAGGGGCGAGGCTATACTGGATTGGTGGGGGATAAATCTCCCCCAAAACACTTTCGGAGTTAACCTTCAAATTAGCTGCCCGCAATCTTTCCAGCACCTCCCTAACATGAATAGCGTGGACCTCTACGTCATCTGAGTAAACTACTATATCATCTAGATAGTTAAATACATTCCCGAATTGGATGTCAGAGAAGATAGTGTGTATTAGGCGATATATCGGAAGAGTATATTACTAGTCTGCGGAGTCTAGCTTATAAATGAATGTAGGTGTTCCGTAATTTTGTTTTTTTCTAATGACGGGACGTGTTTGTTGTATTGACATAACGAGGTTTTCAAGTTTTCGATTCTCTCAGATAACAATGGATACTCTTCCGGAAAAACAGGATTATTTTCTTGTAAGACCAATGATTTATCCTTGTCCCGCTCTTTGTCAAAAGTCTTGCTCAGTTGGGATATTATTGACTCCACTGTTTTCTCTGGTTTAACGCCTCTTATTAATAATTCATATTGTAATTCGTCCTTGAATAGACGCCACTGATCCGAGTATTCTATGTTGTAAATAGATCTTTACAAAAGAAGTAATCTAATCGAACGGGATCCTGAGTGAACATTCGAATGATAGCAGCAAGCCCTTCCTTGTTCAAGTGCAATGAATCGGCGTGGCCATTGCGTTGACAGTATTTCCTGTACAATGAACTACGATAATTGTCAAGAGGGTGACCTGGCGGTCTAGGGGTAAGGTGTCAGACTTCTGTGCTGGCGGCCGGGGTTCAATTCTCGGTCCCGGCAAAGATTTATCTGATTATCAAACCCTTCTTTCACCTCTGACAAGACATCTTGTGAATGAGGGGAATGCCAGGCCTCCACCGTGGTTCAGATTCCACGTTAAACTGTAGGTCCTCCATTTAATCTCACAATAACTCTACCACTACACATTAGCGTAAGTGCGTGTAGCCCGAACGGGTAATAAGACCCGGTGCTAATAATAATATTTTTCAAGAGAAACAGTTCGTATAAATTTATTACTCGTACCGTTTTGCTTTTAAATGAAAGTATCACTTGATTAAATAAACCGAGTTGATAATATAATACAGAATATTTATTGTATATAATTTTGGGTCGCCAAGCCACTAGTATCGCCACGCGCGCGTGTTTACAACTCAGTCTAATCAGAGCTTTAAATTGTTTACTCGCTACTGTGCGAGCTCTAATTGGCCTGCAGCTCCACTTATTTTTAGAAGCATCACTGACATCAAACAAAATTATGACAATGAATTCGGTTTGGGCAAAGCTATTTTGGACAATTTCCTTGAAAGTTATTCTCTATTCCGAGACGATGTTACCCGATTTGGTCAAATCTATTATTAAATTGTTACTAAACATCAAGATACTTAAAATTAAATTTAAAACTAAGCTTAAAACTAACCATACTAGAATTTTACCTTAAAACTAACAACCCTTTTAGAATTGACTGTTAGAAAAGTTACATTTATAGTGTGTCAACAAGTTTAAACTGACAATCTACTGTTGGAAAATTGTTCCATTCGATTATGGGAGGTACCGCCAAAAAAAAAAGGGTCACACACACGCACTAACTGACTATTATAAACAAAGCTTTAAACTGTTTCAATACTGATATGAAATTCCTCCTTGGTTCATGTTCCAATTGAATTTTAAAGTGTCATTAGTGCCTAACAAAATGACAAAATAATTCCAACTTTTATGGGGTCAAATTGCTAGGTTGAAAGCAATTAGTTATTTATTAATCTCTCAGTTGTGATATTTTAGGTATAGTAATCATTGCCTTCCCCATAATTTCAAAAATTTACAAAATTTAAATTATAAATATTTAGTTATCCCAAGTTATTTTCTTTTCTAAGCTACTTATAATGTAAAAAAAACCACTTTGAAGTTCCATATTTGACAATTTAAACGTTTCACCCTAGCACACCTGTTCCAAATGATAGTTTTTCAGACAAAATTTGAGTAGGTTTACAGTTTAAAAGACACTTAAAAATATAAATATTTTAATAGAAAAGATGTATAGTATTTTTAAACTAAAATTAAAAAGGTTTAGTAAGCTACATTCATATAGTTGATGTTCACTTAACTTGTATTTAGCTGACTTTTGTCAACGTTGAAAGGCATGGTTGGTGATTCCTCGGTTGAATAGTCCCTCTATGGCCGGCCCAAGTTGATGTCATTTACCTCTTGAAGCGATGTTGGTCCTCGGAATCTTGTTTATTTGTTGAATCGGATTGTTGGTTTTGATCAAGACGAGAGAGGGTTTAAAATAATTCAAGTGTAATTTATTTCCTCGATTTATTTATTTCGTGGATGATTATAGCTCGGAGACGATTTCATAATTTATAATGGTTCACTGACGAATAAATAGTTCATGAAAGTGATTGTCTAATCATTGAAGCAATCATTTTAACAGTAAAATTTGTAAATAGTAGCCCACCGTCGAAATTCCACCAAACAAAATAATTGTTATACAACCACGCTATGCTACCATGTGCGCTTCCCTAGATGGCTCTGTCATGGATCCTTTTACAAACTGATACTATACGGGTAGATGATTAAAGATCAACACTTTCACAAACACAATCTTGATTTAATAATTCAGAAGCACAGTCTTTACAAAGTCTCCAAACATAGCGAACACAACCGTACGCTGAAAGTCCCATGATACCACTGACACTATGATATGACTGGTAAGATTGGACTCCAGCATTTAACTGAGTTTCAACCTAGGTGTCGCTGATCTGCTTTTACGCTCGCTCTAGTTGCAAAAGGTTGAAATATAATTTAAACAAATACTTAATTTTAGATTTATATTACTTTGTGATGACCTGGACTTAATGTAACATAATATATAACATTAAGATAAATACTTTCTTTCAATTCAACGCCACCCCGTGATTACAATAAGCAAACAAGATCAATTCAAGTGTCGGCCTCAACTGGCACAGGCTCTACCCACACACTTCGGTCAGTTTTATAAAACACCCTTTGGACGGTTTATATCTGAAAATGAAAGAAGAAAAGCTAATGTTATTATTAAACCGAAATATGTTTATAGCATAATATAGTCCGAGAACTAAGTTCAGTTAGGGCCAGTCCTATGACTGCTGGATAAATATTAATCTGGCCGATAAATAGTTATATCTGATCGATAAGTTAAAAGTGCGTCTTATGACTACTAGATAGCTTTTATCTGCCAGATAATATGTATTTATCTATCACATTTTTATCGGGCGGTACTTGATAACTTTGATCTGAAAGTTAAAATGGTAGTTGCCATAGTGACGCATTGTCTTTCATTAGGTTTCGCCTAGCAGAATCTATTTTTTAGGTTAAAATCCTGGTTCACGTATTTAGTAGGCACAGGTCCAGGCTATAATTATAGATAAAGTAAGAACATTTAATTCACACTTTTATAAAAACTCACAAGCCATTTGTAGAGTTGTAGTTATATAAGAACCAATTATTTAAATGTGAGTACAATAAATTTAATTTTGTATATGTTGTACCAAACAATTGATCACATTTTGGCAGACACCGAAATTAGTACTTACAAGACAACCTAGCTTCTGCACCCACGTGACGCTGTCTGTTTCCTAGCACTAGTTTAGCCGCCATTAATTACATATGTTGAGCGTTGTAGTCACTCGCTAGGTTGTAGAGGAAGCATCAAGGTTGATACGCATGCGCACAGCAGTAAAAACAGTACCAACCTCGCGTTTTCTGTTTAAAAATATAATTATACTAGAGATAGGAGCTATCCGGCAGATAAATTTAATTCATAATACGCGTAAAATATTAAAGCGCCTGATAACCTTTATCTGGTTGCTAGCTTTAACCTCCTGATAGTACTATTTATCAGTCAGTCATAAGACCGGTCCTTAGTAGCATGTCTGTCTGCTGAGTTCAGAGGCCCAGTTACAATTCCCGATATGGCTGAAAAAATTATCATTGTTGAAATGTGGGTTTCCCCGTTCACAGAGATGAATTAACGGGTGGAGGCAGGGCTTTGACTGTTCTGTATTTAAGTTAGGTAATAAGTCGTGTGCTGATACAGCCAGTCGGTTCAGAAAGTGCACAAAAATAAAATAAATAAAATAAAAATAAAATAAATGAAATGAAAAAATATGATTAGCCTAAGTGCCAAGTATCTTTACATAGTTCATTGTTATTAATTATTTGCGTCTCACTACCCTTTCAGGCAATAAACAACTGAATTAACTACAATAATTTGTTAGGAATTATAAAGGTTGAATTTAGAGGAAGTAAACCAGCATTTGAGTGAAGGAAGAGTGGAGTGCCATTTATAAAAATAACTCAGTTCACCCAAACGGGATTTGAGCTCCAATATCCTCGTTCATCAATTCAGCCTATGTTAGGAGTAGTGAGTTTAAGCCCCCATCCCTGACCCATTAGCGTAATTATTTTATACGCGTATAACCCGAACGGTTAGAAAGATGAGGCGTTAAAAAAAATTATATATATTATATAAATCTTTGGTTCCATTTAAAGAAATCATTGTGACCTTGACTTGATCTCATCATGTCCACCAAGAACATATTTAATACAACCATGTAACGAACCCCATGGATGCAAAACATGATTTAATTTAATGACTTATTTCTATCGTCAATACTTACTTTTTTAATTTTAGTACCACTTTTTACTACCCGTTCTGGTTACGCGCATATATACTAATTACGCTAATGTGTTATGGATAAGGAAGGTTGAATTTAAAGGAAGTATAATAGCACTCGAGAGGAGGAAGATTGGGGAAAAAAATATCCAGCTAGAAACACTCTCAGTAGAGAAGACTGGGATTCTAACCCTGACCTCCCGACCCGTCGGCCACCGAATATGTAGTTATTAACTCTGAACATATTACTTACTTCAACTTGTAAAATATACCCGCCTCGGTGGCGTAGTTGGCTGACGTGCTAGTCGTGTTGAGCTCGACTGCTGAGGACGAGGAGATCGAGGTTCGAATCTCGGTCGGGTGAACTGGGGGTGGTTTTTCCTAAATGGTTTTCCACTCTCTCTCCACGCAAATTCAGGTTCACTTCCTTTAATTCAACCTTTCCGATTCATAATCCATTAGCGTAATTAGTACTTAAAGCGTATAACCCGAACGGGTAGTAAGACGCGGTGCTAAATATTATTATTAACTTGTAAAATAAATTACCTTTCTCCTCATGTTTAAAAAGTTTTACTAAAACAAATTCGAACCTGTTCATTTAGAAGAAGAATTGTTATCATTGTTATATATTAGGGAGTCACGTTTATCGAATGCTTCAACACCTCGAGTCAAATTGTTGACATGCACAATCATACTGGCTTACCCGATTAATGTGTGCTTTTTTTCAACTATAACAGAAAAATCACGTTAAAAATATTGAAGTTAACTAGATGGCGTTGTTTGGTTCAACTATTTTACTTATATATTGACACTGGACAAAGGGAAAAGAAAATAACTTGTCCAACGTTTTTAAACTACAAAATATGGTATCTAGAACATTTTAAATCGGTAGAAAAATATTAATATCGTGTATTGGTGGTCCAAGTTCCTTGACAAAAGGAATGGACCTGTCGTATGACAGAACACCTAGTTTGGATCTCGGTCGGGTGTACTCAGGATAGTTTATCCAAAATGGGTTTCCACTCTCCCTCCACGAAAATATGGGTACACTTCCTATAAATATAGCCTTCCTAATCCCTAAAACCATTAGAGTAATTAGTGCATAAGCGTACAAACCAAACTAGTAGTAAGATAATAGTAATGTTAGTAACCGAAGTAATATGTTTAAAATGACAATATATTAGTGCACACAAATAGACAACGGTGAGAACATGGGCCAAGGTGTCCATCTCATCCTATCTGGTTTGAAAGTGATGGCAAGGTTTGAGCTTGAATCTTCAACCAGGCATCCTGCAGCCATTTCGAAAAATACATATACCCCCTCCAAGAAAATGTACTTAAATCTTTTATAAATTCAATATTTTCAATCCCTACTACATAAATACGAATAGGCGGATAGACCGGCCGGTTAGTAGGACGTTGACTATGGAAATTAAAGTAATAAATTATGTCCTTTAGGGCATTTTCGATTCATCTTCATTTAAGGAATCACTTTGTATTATCCGTCCGCCCAAATCCTTAAACATCTCTTTCTTGTGTGTGCTAAATTTCTATGAGATGATATGAGTACCTAAAGCTCGGCAGAGTGGTTCATTGGCCGGTAATAGGCTTTCCGAGAATTAAGACCCATTTATGTGATTATTACTCGCCTAATTTAGTGAACGTGTACTACTATATCATAACGAAGCCAAGTCAGAATAATAAAGCGCGCTCAGTTACTACGTTAATAGTTCCAACCCAGTTAGTTAGAGCCTGCTTCCACCCATCAATTCATTGGCAATTATCTTCAGAGTTATACAGGGAAGGCTAATTCACCTACATTCATGAATATGCCAGTTGTAAATCAAATTAATGAGCTGTCTTTCATTGAGATATTTATTAACCATATAGAACATCCAATGTTTAAAGTGAGATCTACCTTAAAGGACACCTCTGAATAGTGGATTATTATTTAGAACAGACTGTCTAAATTTTCATCGGCTAGATAACATGGTCTCTTACAGTGAAACAATAACAAACTTTCTCAATAAAGGACATGGACACTGCAAAACCAGCTTAAATGGCTGCATGGTCTAAGACGTCACTCTCGTGTTAAACTAGACTGAAAACAACGGGGAGATCAGGGCTCGATTCCCAGTCGGGTGTACTGAGGATGGTTTATTTTTACAAAATTGCTTTACACTTTTCCTCCATGAACATCCTGGTACCCTTTCTCTAAATTTGGCCTTCCTCATCGCTAACTCTGTTGCACCCTCTCTGAGTCCTAATACTACCCGACCATAAAAGGTAAATATAGGGAGAGGGTAAACTTAACAAACAAGATAAATGGATATTATAAAAAAAGTAAATTCAACAAAATGAGCAGTTTATTCAATTGAAAGATAAAGCGCAGTTAACAGTACATGGTCTCATTATATCATAATGAGTTCTGTTGGAAATTATACTCGATGTAAACAACTTTACATAATTAAAGTTGCGCAAGTGTTTTAACAAAAGGAAACATAATTCCATCATTATATTGATAGACCAGTCTATATGAGACAATACTACAGCGTATTTATTTAAATGCGATACAAAATTATAAGGGCCTAATGGGCACCTTGATATGGTTCCAAAGGTTTCGTAATTCACAGAAAACGATATCATAACTATAAAGTAATTTAAATTTGACGATCACACAACAGTGTTTACAAAACGTGAGGGTTTGACTACCAGGCCTAAGCCAAACTCCCACGGGACTATCCGATCTGACTGAGAATAAAGGACACACAAATAAACAAAACTTTAGCTGTTCAAACAGAACTTACGTTACAAAAGATTAAAGTTATCCTAATTCAAATTCCAATAAATAGTTACATCACGTTACGTTAATTCAAACCATAATTTCAAATATGAAAAGTTACTTAAATAAAATGGGAATACTCGACAATTCCAAACAATTAAATATTAACATGTCACCTTCTAATTAGCACGTAACTGAGGATATTTACGTGAATAAATACAAAAGTACAAGTCCAGCGCCCGAGCGGCGACATTTTAAAGATAGAGTATTTAAATTAAATTGACGATTACATTATAAATACGTTAGATTTTGAAACAGAATATTTTATGTAAAAAGTTTATAGTTAATAAAGAAGTTAGAGTTCATAACTCCAATCGTCTAAGCGACGATTTTGATAAATTTTACAAGTATTTCTCCAGCCATTGTCCAGGTCAATGACAATGGTCTGTCGTCGATCGTTGATCGTAGAATAGTCAATTATTGCACGCTTGCACTGTCATTATATAGGGATTTCGTTGTTATGGAGGGGATACAAAAACACACGCGGTGACGTCACGATGCCTGCAAAAAGTCACTTAGATCCTTTGTTGATTGTTCTCGCTCCATCGGAAATCAGCAATATTTCCAATCACCCGATGTTTTGAAGGAGGTTCTTCTTCCATCCATCAGAGGTCAGCTACGTAAGTATCCTCTAGTAGGCGTTGGTAGTTCATGTCCCATTACTTGCTAGTCCATTTCGAGCGTCGGAACGAGTTGTTGATACACCGGACCTCTCTTGCCCCAGTCGCCGGTCTTGGATTCCCCTGCGTCGTTCAGCCTAGCAGGATTCTATTGAAAGCAGATTCATATTGTAAGTACTTGAACAGATTATTACATTGATTTGGATTGAGCCGTGAAACATATTGTCCAGCATTGTTATAGTATGTCTTCTTAGCCTACAAGAGCTACAACAGCGAACAATACTATTGTTGGGATCCTAAATTTAATTTAATATATTGGAGCGGGTAGTATGATTTGATGCGACACATCCATTTACGTCAGTATGGGGCGTTGTCCAATTTAAACATTATATGACGTAATGTTACAACTCATTAGTAATTAGTACATTTGTGTATAACCTGAACAGTTAGTAAGTAAGGCGCAACGCTGGAAAAAATTGAATACAAATGGACACTGAAAGATACATATTTTTAGGCACCAATCTCTAAACAGTGGACAAAAATAAAGAACACCAATCAATTCACTGTATTTTTATTGGTAGGGATGTCAGGTTTTCCATTCTATCACGTAAATTGTTAGTGGTCCCGTCCCGCCTTCCCCCTCCTGTCAAACTTTCTAAAATAGCCTACGTACAGTATGATTTTGGTAGGAAGAACAGTAGAAATTAGTTACTAAAGTTACTAAAACTAATTTAATATATTCATACATCAAGTCATGTTATCCGCAGTTGTCACTTTTGACCGATACTATCAATATCTATAAAATAACAATAAATATATATAGTAAAATGTTATCAATGTTGACCGCAAAGAAATAGTTTTGAATTTTCTCTACTGTTCGTCCAACCCAAATCAGAGTATAGTAATTTATGACTACTGTACTTCAAGCTCATACCTCCCACTCATACCAAGACATCAGCAGGGGATGATCCAGCAGTTTAGTTTGTGCTTGTGTTCACATAATAGATAGTAGAGAAGGCCTACAGTACAGATTTAATTTCATTTACAAGATGTACATTATGTTATGCAGAATATTAATTAATTAGTCCTAATTATCTTGTATAGTGTTGTAATTAGATTGTTGTAGTTCATATACACAGTATGTAGGTTCATACCCAGGGTGTTCGGAAACTCATAGCCCAAACTACACATATATCTTGTTTGAACCAAAAGTAATACAAAATCCCTATACACTAAAACTATGCTAGTACCATTAAATTGAGATCAAAATTTCAGCGTACAGCACTGGGAGAGCAAATCTGTTCAATCATGCTTGTACAAGTTGCATAGGAGTTAGGCGTGCGGTACTGCACATGCAATAATGACAAGCACTTTCTGTGATGTAGGACCATTAATGATGACCCTCAGAACGTATTACCATTTCTAGATGGACTGGTGTGCTGTTAACTATTATTTGTGTGTTCTGCTGCCGTGCTCCAAGGTGTTGAGGGGTATAATGCCGTGCGCCTAGCTCCTATGCAACCTGTTATACATGCATGTTTGCATAGCTTTGATCTCCCGGCGCTGTACTCTGAAACTTTGAACAAAATTCAATGGTATTAGCAAAGTTTTCCGGATGTAAGCGTACAGGGGGCTTGTATTATTTTTGGTTCAAATAAACTATATGTGCAGTTTGGGCTATGAGTTTTTGAACATTCTGTAGAATAAACTGTGTTAAAGAAGTTTGATTTTTTTTTTCTAAATAATGGGCATTTTTTCTATGCCGGAAAGCTAAGATATTTCACTTTGGATGGATTTTGTACTTTTCTTTAGTTGAAATGTTTCTAATTTTCAGTCGAAATTACTCATTCTTCGAACCATTCAAGGCTGTTAATCTACTGTCCTTTTGAACGTATTACGCTATTTCTCTGGATTCGCCTTTGCTCTGAAGAGAAACTAGGTATTCATTCAATCCAAAGTTCGGCCATTCAACAGCCAGATACAGGAAGACACCAACTAGTAGCTCTTTTTGAAGTTGAAAGTTTAGTACGGAAGCTAGCAACGATGTATATATATTATAGGGTGGGATGGAAGAAGCTTTAGAGAAAAATTCACCAGCGTTAAGGTAATTCGACCATCAGAATGTTATTGCAAATTCTAACCATTGTATAGTTATATGTTTTAAATAGTGTCTCAATTATTTGAAATAATTACGGTTCACGATATATATGGGGTCACTCTTGCTATTTTAGGCTTTTTACGTACCATTGTTGAAGTAAATTAATCAATGTATGAGGCTGAAGCTTAGTATAACTAGAAATTCATACGAGTTAAATATTAATTATATTGATAATTATGTTATTAATATAAATATTTCAATGAAATATAGTGCCTTGTATTATTAATCCATATTAATATTATTGACATTATAAATATTCCAATGAAATATTATTATCATTAATGCATTAATGTATCGAAAAACTGGACGCAACAGACAGTCATATTTACCTTGGACTAATTATTGACAAACATCATAAATGGTACAGGCATATACAAAAACTTGAGAACAAACTAAAAGTCTTGACTCTTGACATTTGTTTTTTTACCATCTTAAAATGTACTTGGATATATGATATTATAATGATAGTAGTAATATATAAATTATTAGTTAGATCAATTATATCTTATAACATATCCATCTGGGGAGGAACGACAGAATGTTAAACAGTCAAAATTTCACATTTGCAAGAAAAAATCCTGAAAACTATATTTGGTACGAAAAATTCTAACAAACAGACATACATTCAACATATAATACTACTTTTTAACCAATTATATGAGTACAGCCTCTTTATAGGGTATTAGAATATTACCATTCTGATAAATATAAGCAAATAAAAACCCATTCCCTTAACACCCGCTCAATTTCTAACAAAGACGTGTATACAATCGTGAAATGCTCAAATTACTATGGTAAACAGTAATTGAAATGTACCATCCCCAAATTGTTTAATTTGCTACCACCAACACTCCAAAATATCCCTCAGATAAGTATAGCGAAAAGTAAAATTAAAGACTGGATACTTTAAGGCATGCTTCAAACAACTATGTATATATTTTTGTGAATAAATGTTATGATACTCGTAAGACATTTTTATTTATTTTTTATATATAACTGTAAGACTTGAAGATGTACATTTAGGTAATTCGGGAATGCATCATAAAATCAATTATGTAATTTTCTTTTAAATCCAAAATAAACAATGATTGATTGTTTGATTGAATAATATTGATATTATTAATAGCTACTAATATTATAAATACAAATTAATATGACTAATACATATTTATATTATTAATAATATAAAGATTCCATTGTGTACACCTCATGTGAATGTCTAGTTATACTAAATATCAGCTCCAGATTTTAAATAATTTAATTTAACAATGTTACGCAAAAAACATAAAATAACAAGTGTGACCCCTTATAACTTGTGAGCTGTAATGATTTAAAATAATTGAATCACTGTTTATAACATCTAGCTACACTTGTTCAAATTGTGCAGTAAAATTTTGCTGGTAGAATGATATTATGGTGGAATGGAAGGGGACGGAAGTAAAGGCCAGTGTTTTTGGAGTTTTTTTTATGGCAAAACATTTTTTTTGGCCTAGATAAATAAAATATTGCTCCAGTACAAACACAGAATTTAATATTCTTCATATGTTGATTTTAAAAGTTCCTGAATATCTCTCATGAGCATAATGGCATTAGAAGACTAACTTTTTAAATGAAGAGAAAAAGTTCCCGTTAAATTCCAGCACACCCTTGACAGATATTCAACCACTGTTGATATCACCATGAGAAGAAAATTAAATTCTATGTTTGTACTGGAGCAATATTTTATTTATTTTGTCCAAAAACAATTTTTTATCGTAAAAACTGCAAAATCACTAGCCTTTTCTCGCGTCCCTTCCATTCCACATTAACGGGGAGAGAGGATATAAAAAATAATAATCTTGCACTGCGTTTTCCTACCCATAAGAGATATGTATATTTATACAAGTGGGTAGGAATACAGAAGGTAGATTGCACAGAAAGTGTACCCGCAATTGAGGGAAGGTAGAATGTGAAACTGTGTCAAAAAGAAACATCAATACACCCAAACAGGATTTCAACCCCGACCTCCCCATCGCTGGCAATCTAGACAAGAATAGATTGAAGATTGTTGGCTATAACGGAATAAAAAGCGTCTCTTAAAACTTGACATATTTTCACCAACTACTTTTGAAAACTTGTTTAAAATTAATCTAAACTTGTATACCAGTGTATAGTGTGATTTGTTATATTCTTTGTCCAGTGACAGCAGTGTATAGTGTGAACTGTTATATTCTTTTATATTTGCAATACATAGTTTGCTCACCATTTTTGTTAAACTCTCTATTTTTTTAAATATATTCTATATTGCTCAGATACATAAGGCCTCCATATGTGCAAAGTAAAATGTGCATAAAATGTTTGAACTTAAAATAAAAAATTGTATATTTTTAACCTACCTTTACTTGGTATTATCTATAAACTTCAAACATGTCGTTAAAACGTTACATCCATTACTTTTATATGATTGATCAATTCATTAACAGGTAAGAACAATTTATTTTTTAAACCACGTCTTACTACCCACCTGGATTATCTGTATTTAGCTACTCTTATGAGTAAGGATAAGATAAGAAGAATGTATGTGAAACGTAATAATATTTTTGTGTGAAAAAGGAGATAGAGAAAAAGAATGAGGAGAAGCCCTTGACACACCTGCTCGGGATTCGAACTCTTACCTCACTGTCATAGACAAACCAGACAATATGATACTGGTGTTATGTTAGAGCTCACACTTATGTGGGTACTAGTATTGTCGATAGTGTTTTCATTCGAGTGATAAAACTAATTAGTGTATTTGGGTTTACCAAAAAAACGTATAATTTGCTGCTTCGGTTAAGTCACTATATATATATATATATATATATTACCATTTTTCGCTTCATCTTTAGTAATAAAAAAGAAATCACATATATAGACACATATCTTTTACACCGAAAACTTAATTTTTAATTAGAAGTCCCTCAAAAGCTGAGCTACTCCTAATTAGAATGGTTGGCTCGCTGTTTTAAAAGTAGGATCCTATACAAGACATGAAGACGATCACTGAAAGGGGAAGACGTTATTTGGGAACTTCAGAAGCTCCCAAAGGAGATCAATATTTCAACGTCGAATTAATTCCTTTTCACTTTGTACAATACATTACCAAAATTACACGTGTCCAGCAAACGCTTATTTTCCCTTAGTAAGTAAGGATTTATTTTCGTTTGATACCCAAGTTACTAGACGGAGAATAATACATTAATACTCGTACAATATAATCTACATATACAATGTTTCATTTAACTTGGTCGTCCATAATATCTCCGTTTCTTTGATGTTACAAAATAAGTTTAAGGAAGAAATTAGTTATTTCAAAGGGGCACACTTTTCGATTGACAAAAACTTTCATTTACAAGGTCACATTTTTTGATGATATTTCAAAGCCAATGATGCTTTTTATGAGATTCTATTTATATTACCCATTTCGGTGGCGTAGTTAGCTAACGCGCTAGTTTCATATTGAGCTAGACTGCAGGTTTTTTCTAAATTATTTTCCATGGTCTCTAGACACAAATGCAAGTTCACTTTTCTATATTCAACCTTACCAATTTATAACCCATTAGCATAATTATTACTTAAGCGTATAAATCAAATGGGTAGCCTAGTAAGACGTGGTGCTAGGTATAAGTGTATATATTTATTTTTACCTTTATACCCTCTTTATGTCATTGGGAAACCTATAGTAACATATTTCATCATTGAATGATTGACGTAATTGATATTATATTGATGATTGATTTTAAATGAATAATGTAAAATTAAAAATGATCACTTTGAGAAATTGGTAGATTTTCAGATTCATCCTGGTTGCATTTTTCCAACATAGTTTCCTAATCTAGTTAAGGTCCTTGGTCCTGTAGAGTGCAAGTCTAAAACCTATTTTATGGGAGGGTGAAAGGTGTGGCATGGCTTTACAACCAACCAAAGTATCCTTTCGCACCAACAAGAACAGAGGGATCACGGAAACCGTACATGGCGCTAACTAACGGACAGGTCTTGCGGAAAAATCATACGTTTGGAAATATCAGTTTTCTTGAGCACGAGTGAAATGTTCATGTTAATAATTTCAACACACCTTCTAAGATAATGTATCGATGTTTATTAATTATTACATATTTTTTGTGTGAAGCCGACAGTTTTATATTGAAAAATGTCAATTTTATCGATATTTGATCACTGTTAAAATTATAAAGGAGGTGTGTTTATAAAAAGTTTAACTTAATCAACATGCTTCTATTCTTGAAAAAACCGTCTCCAAAAAGAAAATTGCAAAACAATAAAAATTCTTGAAGGTAACCGTTTGTTCCCATGGCTCTGCATTTACACGCCAAATCAAAAGGGCCAATCACCTTAAGACGGGGATGTTGAGAACGCGAGATTTCAGAGCCGTTTAGTAGATCATGTTTGAATCAGTACAAGGTTAGCTCAACCTTCCCCTGCACCTACTAATGATGTATCATCCATTGTCATCCGAGCTCTCACTGACTTTATCAAGGTCTAAACTAAATTAGACCAGATTGCAGAGCAGTTTAGTAGATCATGGCTGACCCAAGCCCGGGTTAAGCCCGGGTTTCACCTGGCTCCTGGGGAGCTCCATGGAAATTGAGCCCTACACTCATTTGCCTCAAGCAACTATTATCATACGTGCCTAACACCCATGACACCTCCCCTTCCATTCAACCCCCCCTCCCGCCCCCTTCCTCAGTTCTCTAACACCGTGGCACTATTGTACCCTTGCTTCCTGGACGGAAAATGGTGTAGAGGGGAGTTGGGGGAAATGTTTTATTGCCAATTGATTCAAATTTGGGAGACATTGTCAACAGAGTTAAAACCAAACTCATTTCTTAACGTTACGTCATTCTAATATATTTGATAGTAGATCTCATTGAAATGATTAGCTCCTAGATTGTTTCACAATATAAACATATAATATTGGTTTTAAAACTACAAATAAAGATATTTTAACATTGAATTTTTAATAGATTTTAAGAAATGCTAGAGGATAATTTATACATTGATTTCTGGATATTACACTCAAATATATCCAAAACATTTTATTGGGAACTTAAAAGTTCGATTGAAAGAATCCTAAATCGACATTTTATTTAAAGATATTACTTGTCAAAATCCACGAAACTTCTAGATTTTTGAACCTCTGGTGTTGAACGTTAAGGTGTGATAGAAGGGTAAGTGCGTTTAAATCTGTATTGTTTGCAGTTATTGTGGCAAAAAAAAACTACTCCCGTGGTACATATTTTAAATATGACTATAGCAAATTAAAGCTAAATAAATAAATGCTATTTCTTGAAACTCCTAAATAAAATACCAAACATTTGATCAAAATATTCAAACAAATTCCAGAGACAACACTCTTATAAGTATGGAAGATGATTTTACTGAAATACAAATTAAAATTAAAAATTATTTTATAATGAGAAGATGTACAAAAAATAAAAAAATAAAATTTTAAACTCTAAAACACACCTAGGAAAGCATCTAAAAAGAATTGAGTCTATATAAGGACATACATGGCTCTTGATGGCTGGATCCAAAATAATACAAAGAACTTGTAGTTAATGATTTTCTGAGCGATTCTTACTATTTGAAATATAAAATATTAATATAAATAATTTTATTTTGAAACTAAAACGGTTTGATATTCAGTACGATAGTTTCACATTAACTGGAATAAAAGTGATAATAGTAAAAAGCTTTTTGACAATAAAGACCAAAATGTATATAAAGGACTTGCATACCCATTCTTGTTGAAAGTTTATTAATTTTAGCAGTGCCTCTTACTACCCGTTCAAACAATACGCTTAAGTACTAACTATTCTAAAGGGTTAAGAATTGGGACAATTAAATCTAGAGGAGTTGAACCCGCATTTGCGTGGAGGAGTGGAAAACCATTTTGGAAAAAACTCACCCCAGTTCACTCGAGTGAGATTCGAACCTCGATCTCCCCGTTCTTCAACATTAAACTATCTCGTTATTTAACTTTGCCACCGAGGCGGGTCTGAGAGTTGTTGATAATCTAATTGTAGTAAAAACATTAATGATTGAACTTAAAGATGAAAGCCCCAAAATAGTAGATTATAGACCAGTGTGAATCTGCTCGAAATACACACAAAATTAAATATTTGATATCTTATAGTAAACAGAATTACAAAGTAAACTAAATAGTCTAGGAAATTCCGTAAATGATTTATTTTCTACTGCATCGGTAGTCACGTGGACAAAAATGTTCTCATATAGTCCATTTTCAGTGATGGATGAAACAGGGTTCTCATACTGGCTGAAAATATTGAGGGACGTTTTCCTACATTGTTTGCCAACTTCTCTCCTAGCATATAAGGTTACATCCTCTTTAACATCTTCTTCATCACTATCCCACAAAAATTAAGGCATGTAGCCCAGATGAGTAGCAGAGGCGGGTGAAATAGGTAATATTATATTACATATAAATATTATCCTATAGTTCACTCTGAACTATATTATCCCCTTCGCGGAAAAACTGAATTTCACCTTCCAGCTGAGCCACAAAATCCATTATCAATAGGCCTGTCAACAGTTCCCGGGACTCACAGCAAAACACTTGATTAAACTATTGTTAAAACCTGCCTGGATATAAATACTACATAATTGAAAAAAAACTGCACTGCACTTGCTTATTAAATATCCTAGATAACATATATACAACATCCATACGAAACTTTAACAGGGACTCGAAACCCAAAACCTAAGTATATCATGCTACAATTTGCCTGGTTAATATCTTACAGAATCTAAAAAAGCACACGACTGGATAAATATTATACAAAAAAAACTACATCCCAATCGGTTAAGTGGTTCCAGAGATATATACACATATCCAGCTGACACTTCACCGGGACTTACACCAAAACACCCGATTACAATTATTAAACTGAAAAATGCCTGGCTTAATACTATACATAAAAATAAAAATTACACCACAGTAATCATGTGGTTCCATCAATGTATACAAATAATCAACTGGCCCTTCACCGGGACTCACACTGAACCACCTAATTATACACAAATAATGTAAAACCTGCCTATATATTGGTCCAGTATAAAAGTATAAACCGCACCGCAATCGGTTAAGTGGTTCCTGAGATCCTAAATTATAGATTTAAATAAAACCAGCTGTATCCTTAACGGAGACTCAAACCCTGATTGAATGTATGATAGATCCTATCGAATATAAATAAAGGCACCACAACCGGTTATGATTTTCCATGTATATTTGACAACAAACAGACGTTTTTAAAAACAGGAAATATATTTTATATATATAATATTATTAGCACCGCGTCTTACTAGCTGCTCGGGTTATACGCACTTACGCTAATGTGTAATGGTAGGGTGATTGTGAGATGAAATGAAGAACCTACAGTTTAACGGGGGATCTGAACCATGGTGGAAGACTGGCATTCCACACATTCACAAGATGTCTTGTCAGAGGTGAAGGAAGGGTTTGGAAATAAGATAAATCTGTGCCGGAGCCAAGGATTGAACCCCTTACTCCTAGTACCGAATTCTGACACCTTACCCCTAGACCACCAGGTCACATTATAAACAGTAAAGAACTTACACTACTTTTTTTACTTAAAGATATTTACATTCCAAACCCTCAGAAAGCATTGATATAATTTAAAGTATTTTTAAACTCGTAAACCAAAAACAAAATTTCTCCCTGCTTTTCATTCATTTAAACCTCCCCACTCTGATATTATATTAATACTTGCAGATGACATAACCAGTATTATGGTTTGGATTTCCAGAATTGATTTAGTAAAATAAAACGGACTTGATAAAAACAAAACCACAGTTAACATTATACATTTAATTTATTAGAAAATGATAATCAAAGTAAATCTTAATTAATAACAATTTTATCAATCAAAGTATTTATCAAAACTTTTTACTAATCGTTATATTGTGGTCGTTTTGGTAACATTAAATTAAGTATGGAATCGAACTATGGTACCACAAAGTTATATAGACAGTAATATTAACTTTGAAGAAACAAATAAATTATCTTATATAACTAAAATATATCCAATGGATAAGATTTTATCAAATTATTTTGTCCATCCGGAAATAATATAAACAATTTTAAATCAGGATTGGGACTCTTAAATTATATCAGTTTTTTTTAACTCAGCATCTTAAAAATAAAGTAAAAATCTTTTAGATTTAATTTATTATTTGCACCACATAATTGTAATATAATAATTAATCATTAATGAATTCATAATTAGCTATTCACAGTAATAAAGATTCTGAAAAGAGGGAGACCTGCTTTATGTTACCATGTAAAACCAATAAATGTGGGTAGCACTGCTCCCAAAATAATGTGTGGCATGGTTAAATCTTTAACAGCTAAAAAAAAATCATTGATTTTATTACAAAGGGAACAAAAAACATTAATTTAGTTGATCGAACTATTTGGACATCGCAAAAATACATAACCCCTCCCCAATCACTCCTTCCCAAAAGTCAAGAAATAATTTAAGGACCTAAGGCTTTCTCTAAATCCGGCCTTGAGCGTAGCTAGGCAAACTATTCTGCAGTCGTGTGTGGAGGTATAGAATACCGCGTGGGCTGTGCCAATAAGTTGCTTCCTTACAATCACGACGGAGTGTACACAAGTAACATGTGAGATGGGCCGTGTTCGAATAGTCTGTGCACTACATACTTAGGCACTTTACTGCACACTTTTATATTATTATTAGCACCGCGTCTTACTACTCCGTTCGGGCTATACGCACTTACGCTAATGTGTAATGGTAAGGTGATTGTGAGATGAAATGGAGGACCTACAGTCTAACGTGGAATCCGAACCCCGGTGGAGGCCTGGCATCACACTTTTATAAAACACGTTTCTGGCGCCCCTAAGTGCGTAGGGTTCATACAACTATTCAAACACTACAGTACAATTAAAGCTATTTAGTGTCCACTTATGAAAGCTGTGTTTCCATTACAAAGATATTGAATTTTGATAGTGTGTCTATTTTCTCGTATGCGCATTTTTTGGAGCCCATATTCTATAAATATACTTCACTAGGTACACAAAGGAAATTCTTCTCAAGTCCACGCAAAAGGCAGGCCTACCAAAAAAAATGTAAAACAATTTATACATATTTAATCCACTGTACTTAGCAATATATTTGTCACTGGTTATTTTCCCGGCATTAATCTTATATTTAAATAATTATTATTCTTAATTATTCGTAAACTATTATTTATAATTTAAACAAACATATTTTTTGAATTAAAAATATTACTCCTTTAAAATGAGATTTTTGTGTTATTTAAGAATGTTTAGCCTATTGATACATATAAATTAATAAATTACGCAGAAAACCCCTTTTTTATATAAGAGCTTACGTTTATTTATTCATTTTAAAATGCTATTTTAAATAAGTTTGCGATAAGAGGCACATCGTGTCTGCCCTTTAGTAAAGTGCGCTGTAAGGGGTGAATCAGCACACTTTAAGATTATTCGGACACCGTCAAAAATAACTTGCTCCCTATACGTCGACGCCATTACAATTTTAAATCCAGTAAAATGCACAAGTGCATAATGCTCAGACTATTCAGATACGGATATAGTCTTTTATAAATTCAAATTTCTCAAAAATCGATTAAGATCTCTCTTAACCCAAATTATTTTGTCTCCACTCTTTTTAATGAATATTAAAAAAGACTTGTTCCATGATCACAACGAAAACGGAATAATAGATTAAACAGCAGCATCTAATGAAGAGCTAAGCCGTAAGTTACTAGTTTGACAATAAAAAGTTATTCTTTCTTTCAATATTTGTTCTCAGAATTGTAGAAGGCTTTTGTTCACTCACTACACATTTTAATTCTGTATTGTTGGCTTTGGCTATTATGTAACTCCACTAATAACTTTCCGGATGTATTGTTACAGTTCAAATGTATAACTTTCCATGCTGATGTATAACATTCTGAAACTTCCTTAGAACATGTTTTTTATTAACTCATTTTTATACTGTATAATATTATACGGTATGAAAAACTTTTTAATGATTAATTAAAAATTATATTATAGTTATATTTAATGGGATGTATTTTGTTTTCTTTTTTCGTTGATACATTAGGATAATTGTTTTATTTTGAATTGTGTGAACTAAAGTTATTTCACTCACCTGACAATTTGTACTTAGTTTCTATTTTGTGATACTAATGTTATATTTAAGATAAGTTTTTATAAAAGATGTACTTAATTAACGTAGATAGTGTTTTATTCCCCCATCAAGAATCCTACTTGGGGGTTTGGCAGGTGTGTATTTTATTTATTGGAGACATAAATAAAAGCAGATTGTATATTGTAACTTATTTTTGAATTGTATAGTTAAATNGGGGGGGGGGGGGGCAATGAAATACTATCCGAGGGCCTGAAGATGAGCCAGGTAGACACTGGCTGTACTCATCACCAGGAAAATGTAAGGTTAGGGTAATTAAATCTCACAGGCTGAGGTGATAGATCAGGACATGCAGCGTGAATGGGAGAATCTAGAACCGTGTTAAGAGTATTGACTGGCAAACCCAATGGGAAGACCATTGGGAAGACCTAGATGCAGAGGGGAGGCTAACATTAGAATAGACCTGAAAGAAAGAGGGCGTAATGAGATGGACTGGATAGAACTAACTCACTATGGGGATAGGGTGTAATGAGGTGGACTGGATAGAACTAGCTCAATGATAGGGATAGGGTGTAATGAGGTGGACTGGATAGAACTAGCTCAAGATAGGGATAGGGTGTAATGAGGTGGACTGGATAGACTTAGTTCAAGAAAGGGATAGGGTGTAATGAGGTGGACTGGATAGAATTAGTTCAAAATAGGGATGGGTGGCGTACGTTTTTAAGTTCAGCAAAGATTTTTCGAGGGTCTAATGCTATATAGAAAGAAAGTAAGAATTTACGGAAGAAAACTTTCAGTGCTATCACACAGGTCTAAACATAATTCATGTAAATTGGTCAAATATTTCTGTTTTATTTAATTATAGAGTCCTGGATACCCTTTTCGAGGACTCTTTAGTATAACAAACCAAAAACTTTAAGAAGATTTATTTTTTCAAACAAATTTAAAATGGTTGAACTCTAGCTTCCACTGGAAGAAAGTCTGGAATGTCGCCAGAAATATTCACCGAGTAGAGAGATAAATGTTAAATAATCACCAGAGCAGAAATTTAAAACCATTTTTATGTCATTTTCTTTCTATACTCGACAAGCATTCATACTAAGGTAGGATAAAAAAAGTCTGACTGAACCGATATATATGTCCTGTTTAGTTACCAAAACTTGTGATTGATAAAAAAACAAAATGAAACTGGAGATTTACGAACTACCCGTACATCCATGAAACTCTTTATGATAAAAACTTAAAAAAATAAATGTTGTATAAAAAATAAACTAATTGATGCATACAAACATTTATATAATAAAGCTAAGTGTGATTAAATCATTATATATATTGGGTTTAAAAAATAAATTTTATTTCCTAGAAATTTTGACACGAGGACAGGAATTCTATTTGAGATATTTTAATTTCAAAAGTATTTCATACCTGAGTCAGTGAGAATGAGGACTTATTTGATTATAAGGTTGATGTTCAAATCCTGTTAAGGTTTACTGAGGAGTTTTTTCCCCCTTAAATAATTTACCACTTTCCCTTTGACAAATTCCTGAAACTTTCATAAGAAATTTTAACTTATTCACTCATAAGTGTAAATAAACATATTTATCCTGACGGATAGTAAGAAATTGAGCAATTAAAAAGTGTATTTATTAAAAAATAATTGAATTAATATTTGATATAAAATTATTTAATAATTTATTTCAATATCAAATCCATTCTAAATATAACTATATAATACTAACATTATGCTTTACGAAACTGTGATATTTTCCCCCCTAACCAAGGTATATATTTAAATTTTAAAAGCATCGAATGTATTTCTAGAAACAAAAATGTAGACCATAAATTCACAATAAAACCTTAGATAATACAACAAAACATTACCCACATACCTTTCAACAAACATATTTACCTAGCTAAATAACTCTCAATACGTAGATAGACGTACACAGAATATTTAGTTTAAAATGCAACTTTACTGAGAATTGTTTTTCATGATAAGTAAGAATATTATATTCTTATTTTTAAAATTTAAAAATTATTTAAGGGTAATTTACAAATAAGTATTAAAAAAATTGAAATATGATAGGATCTGAACAATTTGTTTTGAAATTTATATGAAGATTGTTTATTGTGATTTTAAAAAAGATGATACGTTTGTTCTTATGAGGAAACATTTTTAGGGTAGTTTTATGTTAAAATTATTTTGGAAAATTGTCTTCCAATTTGTAATACACAATATTAAAAAGTTTATGAGATTTTTTTCATACATACCATTTATTTTTTTGCATGTGAGCTTTCGATACCATTTTATCCAACATTTCCAGTGGGTAGCATGGCCGGTGGAGGTAGCGAACCAACCTGACAGCCCTCGTTAGTTTACCGTGTTTGGTTAGTGTGTTATCTGTCGAGAGGCCATCATAATATCTCGCCATCAAACAGAGAATAAAACCAACCAATTCGCCATCACCAACGAACAGATAACGTAACACGATTTGTTGCGGCCGAGGGGAATAGGGGGTGGGGGGTGAGGACAGTCCCAAAATCCAGGGGAGGGAAGGAGGCACAAACGATGTGTGGGTTTTTGGTGTTTTGGAACAGATACTGAAATAGATTCAAGGATCGATATTATTTGCTTGATTTATAGACGATGTTTTATATATATATTTATTCATATCGCAAGTTTAAAAGCTATGCGAATTTAAATCAGTCTGCCTGTATTTGAATGTCATCAGACGTGATTGTTTTATTTTCATCGTAGTTTATAATTGAAATATGGTGAAAAATAGAATACATAGTAGATTTTTAGTTAATAAAATAAACGATATTATTTATTATTCATAATGGGATGAGATTTAATACTTATTACTTGAGGGTGGAGTGTAGGGAGCTCGAGAAAAGGCCAGTGCTTTTTCAGTTTTTACATCAAAATGTTTTTGGTCAAAATAAATAAAATATTGCCTTTTTAGAAACATAGAGTTTAATTTTCTTCGCGTAGTGATATCAACAGTTGTTGAATATCTATCATGAGCATAGCAGTACAAGATGACAAAATTTTTAAATGAAGAAAAAACGCCATTAAATTTCATGACACCCTCAACAGATATTAAACAACCGTTGATATAACCACGAGAAAAAAACTCACTCTATGTTTTTACTGAAGCAATATTTTATATATTTTGGCCAAAAAAAAATTTCAATAAGAAATGCAAAAACACTGGCCTTTTATAACTTCCATCCCACCTTAATTTGTTTCTTTAAAATTTTGATACGTGTCATTTGCAGGTAGTAACAAGCTTACTCATACTGAGTGAAACACCGCGGACGATTCAATAACCCAACCCGGGATAACGCCACTGTAGCTTAAGAAAAACTTGTGTTAATTATAGAGTATTTTCGTAAATAATAATTAGATTAAAATATCTACGTTCTTCAAACTGTTATGTATTATATAATGTATTTACATCTCATGTTAAGTGTTTAGTTTAGAATGTAAAAATTTATACTTACCTCTTGTCTTTTATGTTTTCTTTTATAACTTCTAAAGATAGTGAAAAGTGATATTTGGATTGATAGATTTTTTGACTCATTTTTAAAAGTAATCTTGATGCGGATTACTATTGTTATTATTTGTTGGACATATTTAATTAACTATTCTCTTTTAAAAATTATCAATCCAGTTTTCCTGTTCACTAAGGTAGCACCATTTACCGGCTGCGTTAGCATCTCTCCCTTAACAATATTATAACGCCCTAGACCGCCTGCCTTGCCTTCACAGTTCCCACCCATCGAGCAGCACCCCAGTACGGTTGGCATTGGGGATGGTAAAGCTGATCATTTAGTGGAGTAGAAGCAATCTCTTACGGATTCACCACTAGACCTGTTCCTTTTTTACCTGCTCCTTTTTGACACAGTCACTATATTCGTACCTACTATCAGACTAGTTGTTATTAGCCCCACGTCTACTGCCAGTTCGGGTGTTAAGCATTTATGCCAATGTGTTAGGGATGAAGATGGTTGATTCTAGAGGAAGTGCGCCCACATTTGTTTGGAATGAGAGTTGAAAACGTTAAGGAAAAATCCCCCTCAGTGCATCCGACCAGAATCGAACCTTAATCTCCCTGTCATCGGCAGTCCATTCTAGTGCGGGAGTGAAGCCAGAGACCAGAGGCTGGAAACCTTTTTAATATTGTGGCCTTTATGGGTTTAAAAAATGTTTGGCTAATTTGAAAAAGAGTAGATCAACAAAAGTTCAATTTTACATTTCCCAATTAGTGATTAGCTATTAAGTCTATTTTTTGAACAAATTGTTTGTTTGCTAAATATTTTGTGGGCTAAATAAAATCAGTCAAGTCAGTAGATTGCTGACCCTTGCCTTAAATCATTTGATCACAAGTGGGTCCCATCAATGTCACTCATCACGTAACAATTTATTGTGACAATATATTAAATACTGTGCTTGTATTGTGGAGATACTGTTTTGTACTACGAAAGCTTTCCCCTTCAAAACTTAATTGTGACTCCCAAACCAACTCTAAGCTAGGCCTATATAATAGATAAGTAAGGTTGTGCCAGACCTGATCTCAGCGCTCTGACAAGAAAACAAAGCATCCACTGCCTTTCTACTGTACGACTGCTCCAAAAATCTCCGGAGCATAAAGGAACAAGGTTTCTCCGGACCTGTTACAGCGCTGTCTGTGACAGAGTGACGAGGAATCAAGGTTGCTCCGGTCCTGTTACAGCGCTGCCTGTGACAGAGAGACGAGGAGCAAGGTTACTTTGGACCTGTTACAGCGCTGGCTGTGACAAAGAGATGAGGAGCTGGGTTACTTTGGACCTGTTACAGTGCTGTCTGTGACAGAGAGACGAGGAGAAAGATTACTTTGGACCTGTTACAGAAATGTCTGTAACAAAGAGATGAGGAGCTGGGTTACTTTGGACCTGTTATTGTACAGCGCTGTCTGTGACAGAGAGACGAGGAGCTGGTTTACTTTGGACCTGTTCCACCGCTGCCTGTGACAGAGAGATGAGGAGCTTGGGTTACTTTGGACCTGTTCCACCGCTGCCTGTGACAGAGAGATGAGGAACAAGTTTACTTTGGACCTGTTACAGCGCTGTTTGTGACAGAGAAATACGAGGAACAAGTTTACTCCGGACCTGTTACAGCGCTGTCTGTGACAGAGAGATGAGGAACAAGTTTACTTTGGACCTGTTACAGCGCTGTCAGTGACAGATGAGGAGCTTGGGTTACTTTGGACCTGTTCCACCGCTGCCTGTGACAGAGAGATGAGGAACAAGTTTACTTTGGACCTGTTACAGCGCTGTCTGTGACAGAGAGACGAGGAACAAGTTTACTTTGGACCTGTTACAGAGCTGTCTGTGACAAAGAGACGAGGAGCAAGGTTACTTTGGACCTGTTCCAGCGCTGTCCGTGACAAAGAGACGAAGAGCTGGGTTACTTTGGACCTGTTCCACCGCTGCCTGTGACAGGGAGATGAGGAACAAGTTTACTTTGGATTTGTTACAGCGCTGTCTGTGACAGAGAGACGAGAAGCTAGGTTACTTTGGACCTGTTACAGCGCTGTTTGTGACAAAGAAATACGAGAAACAAGTTTACTTCGGACCTGTTACAGCGTTGTCTGTAGACAGAGAGACGAGGAGCTGGGTTACTTTGGACCTGTTCCACCGCTGCCTGTGACAGAGAGATGAGGAACAAGTTTACTTTGGACCTGTTACAGTGCTGTCTGTGACAGAGAGACGAGGAACAAGTTTACTCCGGACCTGTTACATGGTGTATTTGATCCGTGGACCAGTGACAAAAAGGAACAGCTCCTTTCATTTGTCAGGAACATGTTGTGAATGTGACGTCAGAGGAGCAGGGACAAAGTAGCAGGTTGTGATTTCACAACCCATCCCTAAGTGACATTTCGAATATAACAATGTGTTCTTAAATGTAGTCGAATATTCATGTTATCTTTTAACTTCGGCCTAGTAACAGTTCGGGTTATACGAATACATTAATTAATTTAGTATGATAAGGATAGGAAGGTTGGAATTGTAGAGAAAATGCATTCAAATGGAGAGAGATTGAGAAACATTTAGTGATATAATACCCATAAATAACTGAACTGGAATGATAAACAATCACCATTAAGGGAAATATAGTTAAAAAAATAAATTGACTCGTTAGAACAAGTGACCACCAATGGGGTTATGATTTATAATCTTATATAAACTTAAATATAGTAAATAAGTATAAAACAAACCTAATATCATCCCAGAAACCTAGCTATTAACTCACCTAGCGAGCTAATAAGCCAGCTATTCAATGAGATAGACAGTAATTTACCCAGAGTAAGCTAGCCTGAGAGATATTTTGCAAGCTATCCAACATACTATTCAACAAGATATCCATTGGGATACTAATAAGGATATATATATATATAATAGGCTACCCATAAATATATCCAGTAAGCTACTCAGCAAGCTACCCAACCCTGTATCAATAAATTCATTAAATAAGATATCCAGCAAATTACTAATATATATATTTGGTGGACTACTCAGCAATATAGCTAGTAAGATACGCAGTAAGATACTAAGTAAACTATCCAATAAGCTAATCAACAAACTATCAGGTAAGCTACTCAGCAATATTTAAAGATTGTGGTCAGCAATATGACTTCTTAGGAAAAGCACAAAAAGACCCAGCAAACTACAAGAGATTTAAACAAGATTCTTAGTAAATCTTGAATAGTTCTGAACGTATTTTGTGAAATATGAAAGATGCAGATAAATTGATTCAAGTAAATCTTTTGGTAGCCATCTCTCAACAATAACAGCCTTTCCCAAGTTCACGTTTCTAAGAAGAGGTGAAAATTACCCTATTTACCTTCGCCTTGTTATAACTCATTTTGACTTACGTCTCTCAACTTTATTTGCAGTATTCTTGTTATTTTTTTTCTACTCCCTACGCCAATTTTTCTTTCTTGTTGCCTGTCCGCCTTCTACTCATATCCTCTTCAACTTTTTCCCCAGAAGAAAATTACAAACCTTTTCCTATCTTCCTTTTCGCTCTCCATGTATTTCCCCCTTGCCCTTGTTTACTTTGGTCGAGATATCGTTGGAGCCGATTTGTCTTGTGACTTCGCTGCCAGGTCCCGAGAAACATTTTCTTTAGCATTTGGCGCTCAGATTTGCCCTGAGAAACATAGCAGGGATATAAAACGGGTATGAAACATTTATATATCACGAAGTGGGATTGGTCAAAGAATCCAAACCATATTTCCAGAAGAAAAAAAACATAAAACGTTTTTCATATAAATGAATTCTTAAGATTTCGCATCAGATGAGCTCCAAATATTTGTAAGAAAACTCCCTGCATTCGTAACAGTGTAAGCTGAGTTGTTCAAGATTTATATAAAGCTTACTGCTTTTGTAACAGTGTGAGACCAGTTAGTCATGTTACTATTTTTGTAACAATGTACGACAGGTTGTTCATGTTTTATAGAGAACTCACTACTTTTGTAACAGTGTGAGATGGGTTATTAATGTTTTGTATATAACACACTGCACTCGTAACAGTGTAAGACGGGTTATTCATGCTTTATATAGAACTACTTCATTCGAAACAGTGTGCAGTTTTTTTTGTCTGTTTGATTGTGAGCTTACTTCATTTACAACAGAGTTTCAAGCTCATAATGGTTTAGTTTGTCAGTGTTGGTGAGGCCAGGGTTTCAATGCTCTACAAATGTTTTGAGTGTATGTTTTACTTAATGGTTTCCTAACCCTCCCTCCACGCAAATTCAGGTACATTTACTCAATTAGTGTACTTTAATGAGTACAGCCCTTAAGGTTAGTTTTAGACTTAGAAAAAGTAAATACTAATGTTAATTAACATTTTGTATTCGCAACAGTTTGCATGCAAACTATCATTCGGGATGAATAATAATTCTTGACACTTGTTTTAGCGTTTCTATTAATGGTAATCGTTCTCCTCCAATATAGGTTCTTATTCTCTCTCTCTCCAGGAGAATGTATCTATTTTTAGCACCACGTCTTACTACCCGTTAGAGTTATCCTTATATATACTAACTACGTCGATGTGATAGAATTAGAATATATGAGGGAGATTGTATTTAGAGGTTGGATGAGAGTGGAAAAACATTTAGGAAAAAAATATATTCCGAGGACACCCGACCGGGATTCTACCCGCAATATCCCCACCATCAGTACTCTCGTCTATTGCGAGAGTGACGCCTTAGACTACGCGACCACCGAAGTGGGTCAGGAGAATATTATCACTGTAACAAAAAAAACTCTATATTGTGTTTCAGTTAAATTCTGTGCAGAATATCTATAACATGTTTTTATTTTAGCACTGCTTCTTACTACCTGTTAGGATTATACACCTATGTACTAATTTCTCTAATGTGATAGGGATGAGGAAAGTTTAATTTAAAGGAAGTGTACCCATATTTGCGTGGAGGGAGGGTGGAAAACAATTTAGGAAATCACCTACAGTACACCCAACTATGATCAAGCCCTAATCTCCCCGTCATTCCAGTATATTGCAAGAGTGACTTCTTAAACCATGTGGCCACTGAAGTGACTTATACCTGCAAAGTAGATTTAAAAAAAACAATTAAAAAAACAAACTGTTATGGTGGTCTGCAAGTTACAAGGCAGGAGTTAGCTACTGGTTGATCTCTCGGCAATTTGAAGTCGATCATGTAATAAAACTGTATCATCATTAAAAGTCTGTCTATAAATCATTTAAACTCGTAAATATATCATGTTACAGGGACGGATTGGGCCACCAAGAAACCGGGCTATCTCCCAGTTGGCCGGTTCGATTTGGGCCACTACAACTATATTTAAACTAAGATAAAGCTATCCATTTAATTTTAAACGATTGTTTTTACTTAGTTTTAATCAAAAGTTCCGTTGAATAAGTCTGAGGCGTCCCATAATACATCATTTTTGAAGATATACGATGATATCTATAAGATTAAAAGGAAGTATTTGTCTCTGTGTGTGTTTGTTTGTTTGGATGTGATGCCCAGCCAAATTTACGGCACGCAGGGATATGAAAATTTTAACATAGGTGGACGGAAAGGGGTCCGAATGCACCTCGAGGCTGGATTTTAAAATTAATAATTAGCTTTTTAATTGGGCTTTTTTAACAAATTTTGAAGAAAATATTGTTAATCTGGCTTAGAATTACCTTTCAGATATAACTGTGATAAAAATATGCCACATCCTCCTCGGAAAAAAAAGTGTACGAAATCGACCGTAATTCTAAACCATTTTTATTGTGGTGGGGGTTGGCGGGTGGGGGCTTATATAATTTTTATACCACAGTGGGTCACGGGCAAGGCCATGCGGGTTTGCTAGTTAAATATAAAACGATCCTGCTTGTTGTTTTGTGTAGTTTTGGGTAGAGAGCGCATATAATTTATTTTCAGAAGTTATATATAAAAAACACCTCATGGCGTTTATTCAGTATATGGGATACAAACAAATGTCAGCCATTAAAGCATTTGATTGTATGATTAAATAATTAATTAATTTCAAAGCCGATTAAAATGTATCCATTAGATTCATGGTTGTTTACAAATTTTCACCAAATTATACACCCATGTCTGCACGGAAATAACTTGAATCTAAAATTTACACCTTAAAGCTATCAAAAATTTTATTTTAATTTCATTTTCGTAGACTTGGAAGGTTAGGATAAGTTATGTTGATTAAGTTTCTTACTACACACACATACAATATTATTTTTAACAAATTATTGTAATTGAATTAAATATATGTTTTAGTGTATTATCGTTTATAAGGTTGACCATTACGTAGCTATTAAAATAGTACGTTTTCCTTGCGTATTTTCTAATTTATTTTATGTGTGATTCTTTGATCAACTTTTTTAAATCACCTTGTTTTAACACATGTTCAGGCTATACGCCTTTATGATAATTACTCTAGTGAGATGGAGATAAGGAAGAAATCATTTTAGAAGTAATCAAGACCAGCGATTTCCAAACTGTGGTTTGCGATCCCCCTGGGGGCTCGCGAAATCTTCTAAGGGGTTCACCACATATTTCTTTAATGGTTGATTTTTGCAGCACTTTGTGAAGAAATGGAAAGCATTTACAACTCTTTATTGTCTCACACTGAAGTCAGGTGGTTATTTTGAGGTAAAACTCTTACAAAATTGTTTGAACTTAAACATGGAGTTTTTGTTTTTCTTACCAACCATCCCTTTCACAAAGTCAAGTGCATGCAAGATAAAATGTGGCTCCAACCTTTCACCTATTTGGATAGCATTTTCTCAAAAAGGAACAGTTTAGACCTATCTCTTCAGGGTTCGAATATTAACGTTTATACTGTGAAAGACTATCGAATCGTTCATAAAAAAATTAACTTTTGGGAAAGGTATTTAATTAGCAACCAAACGGAATGCTTTGATACCCTTCACGACTTTATGGTAGAAAATCAGCTTTTGTTGGTAGAAAATGTTAAGAACATGGTTATAGAACACTTGAAGGGATTTGGAAAAACCTTCAGAGAATATTTCCCAGCTATGTCCAATAATAACAATTAGATTTGCAATCCCCTGGAAGAGATAGCAGTTTCGGAACTCTCCACATTAAGCGTGAGGGGAAAAGAGCATCTCCCTGAAATTTCCACTGATTTTGAAGTAAAGGAAAGCTATAAATCCTTATCACTAATTGGTTTCTGGTTCAGTTTAAAGCAGGAGTTCCCAGTGTTAGAGAGAAAAACTAATACAGCTTTGTTACCACTTTTTTCTACGTATTTGAGCGATAAATATTTTTCTTCGTATGCTTATTTAAAAAAATATATCCATACCAGGCTCAATGCTGAAAGTGACTTGTGACTTTATTTATCGTCTGTGGTTCCTGACTTTAAAAGCTTTGTGCCATCCAAAGCAAGTGCATCCGTCTCACTAAGTCACGTGAAGAAGTGAGTAGCTGTTAAGACTTGCAAAAAAATTTAGATTGGCATGGAATTTTGAGATTTTCAATTATGTCAAAGCAGAAATTTCCAGTATCACTTAAAAAAACAAGTGAAATGTGATAATATTGTGACAGTAAATATAAGTAAATATTGCAACATTACTTTGCTTATTTAATTTAAGTTTCCTTCAGGTCGAGAAATAAATATACTGGTTCTAGACCAGAATTCCGCGTGAGAGAGATAGAGAGGTAAAGAGAAAGAGAAGAAGAGTCTATTAACTATTAACTGGGGATGAAAGGTAGTGTGGTAAGAGCTAGGATAGCACGGTGCTATGGTGTAGTGGGGGCGGGGGTTGGGAGCATCTGGATTCAGGTAAAGTAGCTTTATTACTTTGATAGGAAAATGATAATATGGAATATTGAATATAAAAGCAATTAGGTCCCTATATTAGACTTGTTATAGTGACCAACACCCGCACGTGGACAAAGGCGTCACTTTAAAATACAGGCAGGATTGTTTTATAATTCTAGAATAGCCCTTATGAAAATTTATACAAGAAACTATTAAAAAAAACTATTGAAATATTTCAATGGGTAAATTTGGACAAATACTATTAGTCAAAACTTTAGAAATTTACTATTGAAAAATACTTTAGAATTATACTAATGGGAAAAACTTTAGAAATTTACTATTGAGAAAAACTTTAGAAATTTACTATTGAGAAAAACTTTAGAAATTTACTATTGAGAAATACTTTAGAAATTTACTATTGAGAAATACTTTAGAAATTTACTATTGAGAAATACTTTAGAAATTTACTATTGAGAAATACTTTAAAAATTTACTATTGAGAAAAACTTTAGGAATTTACTATTGAGAAAAACTTTAGAAATTTAATGTTTGCAAAAAACTATTAAAAATTACTTCTGAGAACTTAAAAAAATTATTGTGGAAAAATCGGTAGAAAAAAACACCCCAACACCAAAAAAGTAGAAATAAAGTTGCATTTAAGATCAATTTAAATAACTATTCGAACTTATTAAATGATATAAAAATATATATATAATAAATATATGATAAAGTTCCTTATTAAATTATTGTACTGTTATGTAGATGTTAATCTTATTTAATCCCCAAAATGATGTACTCTCAAAAAACCATCTGCTTAAATAAGATTAGCGATCGATCGAGATTCATGTGAAAATAATAATAATCTTCCGCCAGTCCATGTATGGTGAGTAATTGGGTTATCTTTTCATAAACAGACGAATAAAGAATCAAATCTTTCGCCAACTCTTTTCAATATTGTGTTTTATTTTTAATGTCTATATACAATATCTTTGCTGCTGAATTTCTGATAGTATGCACTAAAGACATTATAAGAATAGTAGCTATTCGACAACACAGCTACCTGCACTTACAATGTCAATACCTCATTAGTTAGTACAGAAATCATAATACTACTTGTATAAGCGATCTGTCTGTTTAATGTAGTTAAGACTAACACAAAAAAGTAATTGATTTCGGAGGACCAGTTTTAGTTACACTAAAACAGAGACGGGAGTTGAACGTGGGTTTAATAAAAAGATGTACTGTGTAGAGCCTACCTTGAGGGTTGTCTTGACTGGAGATCCGAGAATACCTGTGAGTGATGGTCTTTTAACGAATATTAGTTTGCGAGAGGAGCTCCCCTAAACACTCGCGTTTAATAAGTACATATTATATATATTAAATAGAAACACACACAGAGAACATTAACTTATTATTTATGAAGAGTTGCACACTAAAATCACCTTCTACAGAGTTTTTGGTGAGTTAATTTCCAAAATAAAACTGAGCAAGAGAGGTTCACCGAGCTGTGATAATAGATTGGAATTCAATGACCACTGTTTGAGACGGAGTAAGCGACATGTGTGTGAGGGTTTACTTGGGCGTAGAGGGGTGGCTAATTCCAAGAAATCTGCATTTGAGTAAGGGAGAATAGGGGGGAAATAACCATGTGAGACTAGCGAATAATGAAATATGCAACAAACTCTAACGAATCATGAAATATGCAACACTACTATTTAAAACTTTATTTGAAATTAGCAAATTATCTTACTCTAGGTTTTATTTTTTCTATTATTACCACAAATACTATATTCACCTCAGTTAATAGAATATTAAAATATTGTTTATTTCTGAGCAAAGTATTAGTTTTTATTTCTACTATTGACAACTTTAATAGTTATTATAAACTATTATTAAATTTTAATAGTATTCAAAAACCGCAAAAAGTCAAGTCATTTTTAAATAGTATTAAAACATAACATTTAACCGAAAATACTATTAAAACTTGATAGTTACTTCATAACTAAGTAGTAATAATAAAATACTATTAAAACCTAATAGTAATTTTAAAATACTATTAAAACCTAATAGTAATTTTAAAATACTACTAAAACCTAATAGTAATTTTAAAATACTATTAAAACTCTATAGTTATTCTAGAGTACGATTGAAATTCAATAGTAATTATAAATTACTATTAGAATTCAAAAGTATTTATAAAATACTATTAAAATCCAAGAGTGGTTTTAAAAAACTATTAAAGTTCAATAGTAATCACAAAATATTATTAAAACTCAATAGTAATTTCAAAAATACTATTAAAATTCAATAGTAATTCTAAAATACTATTAAAATTCAATAGTAATTCTAAAATACTATTAAAATTCAATAGTATTCCAAAAATACTATTGGTTTTCAATAGTTAATTTTCATAAGGGAGTATACAGTGGGGTCCACAAATATGCAAGAGTGTTTTAAGTTTTTTTAATATTCTACAAAATAGCTTGATATGTATACAGGGAGGGTCTTAGATTTTTAAAGTAGTTTTCATCAGAGCTTGATATTCAAGCAGTTTCTTTTTTTAGATTATTAAAATAGTTTTCATCAGAGCTTGATATTCAAGCAGTTTCTTTTTTTAGATTTTTAAAATAGTATTCATCAGAGCTTGATATTCAAGCAGTTTCTTTTTTTAGATTTTTAAAATAGTATTCATCAGAGCTTGATATTCAAGCAGAGGGGTTTTTAGGTTTTTTAAATAGTCTTAATCAGAGCTTGATATTCAAGCAGGTTTTTTTAGATATTTAAAATAGTCTTAATCAGAGCTTTATATTCAAGCAGGTTTTTTTTAGATTTTTAAAATAGTATTAATCAGAGCTTGATATTCAAGCAATTTCTTTTTTAGATTTTAAAAATAGTCTTCATCAGAGCTTGATATTCAAGCAGGGTAGTTTTAGGGTTTTAAAATAGTCTACAACAGAGCTTCACATATAAGCAGGATTGTCTAGGTTTTTAAAATTGTCTTAATAAGAGTTTGATATTCAAACAGGGAGGTTTTAGGTTTTTAAAATAGTCTACAGCACAGCTTCACATATAAGCAGGAGTTTTTAAGGTTCTTGAAATAGTCTACAGCAGAGTTTCGTATAATTATAACCAGAAATGTTTTAAGGTTCAAGAATAGTCTACAGCAAAACTGCTTTCGTAGTCGCATGGTCTAAAGCAGTGGTTCTCAATTAATCCTCAGCCCAGGCCTAAGTTTCTTTTTATTTCATGGACCGGTCCAGAGAGTGTGAAAACATAATTTGAAAAATTTACATAATGTACTCAAAATGGAAAACTAGGTGTATCATAATATTATGAACACTATTTTTATTTTAGGATTTATTAAATACAAATTATAAAACAAACTTTACTTTAGTTATCAAGAAACTAGTGAGAAAAATTAGGGTAATTTCCTTCAACAATTTGTTTAAAATATGGAGTATAGGATGTAGTTGCTAATCTTAGGGTATTTTCAACATGAACATCTGTCAATTTGTTCCTGTAACAATTTTTTATATTGTTCCTGCCAGAGAAGCTTGATTCACATTTGTAGGTAGACTCAAACATAGTTAAAATTAGAATGGCAAGATTCTTACAATTTGGATTACTAGTCATGAATTTAACCCAAAAATTACATATTGGCTCGCCCATAAAGTCACTTTTCAGTTCTTCTAAACCTTGAACATCAATTAATTCAAACTTTAATTCACTTTGGTCCATATTAGGTAACAGTAGGCCTACTTTAGCACGTTCAGAAATCTCACATATCTGGGCAAGGGTCACAGCAAAGGGATTTTTTTGTAGATCCAAATCTTCTTCCTTTTCCAAATATTCTGCAAACACTTTAAAATGAATAAACGTCTGTTGGGTAGAATAGTTCTTCATCAAAAACAGCTTGATCTTGAAATTCTGAATTGCTTCAATTATATCGATAACAGTTTTCATTTTTCCTTGCAACTGAAGGTTTAATTTATTTAAGTAACCAAACGTATCACTTAAAAATGCAAGCTTTATTAAAAATCCATTATCAGTCATTAGGGACAGAAAGTTGTGTGATTTAGCATAATCCCTATTCTGCAAAATACAAGCACTGCTTCTTTCAATTCCAATAATCTCTCGACTACAATTCCTTTGCTTTGCCACCTTACTTCATTATGCCACAAAAGGTCGCTGTGTTCAAGACCTATGTCAGCAACGATTTTCCTGAACAATCTGTGTTGAAGGCTTGAAGTGGAACGAACAAAATTAATCAACTCTATTGCATTATCTATTGTGAATTTAAATTCGTCATGTAACTTAGCACACAAAACAGTCTGGTGAGTAAAATAAGGAGCACTTTGAATGTTAGGGACGATAGTATTTATTCTAGAAACAAATCCCTTTTCTCTATCGACCATGGCTGGAGCGCCATCAGTAATCACATAAATAATTTAGTGTAAATCAGGTCCATTAGAATTAAAATAATCTACAAACATGGTGTGGATGTCCTTGCAAAAAGTAATTTGAACCAGTAGAATTAGACATAAAAGTTCTTTTCTGAGTGTATCACAATCATAAAACTGAACAAATACCGACAGTTAAGACACAATCAATATCTGTTGATTCATCAAGGATAACTAATATTAAATCACATTTTTTAAATCACTTATTAAGGTTTTAAATACATTTACACTAAGATATTCAATGGGGCGAGTTGTACTGTTATTTAAAAGGGGAACTTGATTTATGGACTGAATAATTTTACATTTGACGTTTTTGTCACATACTTTGTCCACTATAACAGATGCACACTCTTTAACATGTCTGAGTCAGAGAAAGGTTTCTTATGCTTTGCTAGTTACCTCGCAACCTCCAGAGAAGCAAGATGACAGTTTGTTTGCTGAGAAGAAGCTTTGTGCACTACAAGAGTTGATTTTGAAACACTCACACTTAAAGAATACATTTTAGTTTTCCAGTTTTCAGATCCAGGACAATTTTTTTAGTTAAAGCTCACGTGTTTAGTACTAAAATGGAGCCTGATATTGTATTCTCTGCAAACATACACTGTTTTTTTGCACACTAGACATACAGGAATACTGTCTCCCTTTCTCAGTTGTCTCAGTTGTAAAATAAATATTTTTCTCTCCAGTCACTGTTGAATTTCTATCTTCACTATAAACATTTCTCTTCTTTAGCGACATGTTACACTCAGACTGGTTACCGTTATACTGACTCACGCTGGCGCAATATCCATGACGGTTTGTCTTTTAAATGACCTTCACCCTCCCGTAATTACCTTCAACCTCCGTCCTTCCATCACGCCTAGCACAGGGTTGTCAAACGCACAGTGTAAAACTGTGTTTTTGGGTTATATAATCTACAGTATATATTTTTTCAGTTTAATTATTTACCGTGGGCAAGACTGACATCCTTCGCGGGCCAGATGTGGCCCGCGGGCCGCCTATTGAGAATCACTGGTCTAAGGAGTAGTGCAATTGTTATTTTAATTCAGGAGTTAGTACATTTACTTGATGTTGCTGAAGAAAAGATTGGCCAGGAATTGGCTGAGTTACTCGAATACGTTATATATATATATATATATATCTTTTTTGGATTAAATTGAAAATTTGCCTCGTTACAAATTTTCTCTCTCGAGTTAATGAATTTTGTTAATGTTGATAAATTGGAAGAAACAGTGATGTTAAATGCATGTGAGGATGCTGAAAAGGATTGGGATGGAAAGGATGTTTCAGTAGCGAACAAAACCCACTTATCAACTTCCTCTAGACTAATTTTATTTAATTTTGCATTTTTCTGGGCTCTGGAAAAAAAAATTGGAATATGAATATATAATATTGTTAAAAATATGCAAAGAATGTGTAAATAAGAGATTAAAAATATTGTGTATCGTTGTTAAACTTGTTATATGATGACTGGTCACTACAATGTGAAAATAAAATGTTAGTAATAAATAAAAGGATATCACTTATTGTTCAATGTCCAAGATAAATGGAACGAAATAAATATAATCTTAATAAAATTCTATAATTTACCCAATAACATAATTACAGCATTATTAGTATTATATCTATTTTTTTAAACTAAAATTGCAATTAATAAAATTACTAATATTTACATAGGTCCTTTACGATCAAAAATATAAAGAACAAACCTCTACGAACTAATCAACTCCTTCTTAAAATTATAGATTCACCTCTTGTATATTTACCTACTCCATCTAATATTTCAATCTGATGAAATCTTGGATACCTACTCGGTATATGCCTAACTGTACAAATTATCACTGGACTATTTCTCGCTAAACATTACATATACATATTTTTTAAGATGCAAATTTTAGATGACTACTATGAAACATACACGCCAATGGGGCCTCATTATTTTAAATTAAAATTGATCTTGTTTGGTCATTGAGTTTATCCGTTTTTCTTATTCCAATTTTGTTATTTAATGAGATCATTGTCATAAATTTTATCCTGTGAATTATACAACCACCCATATTCTTAGACCAAATTTATTGTTTTTTTTAAGGCTATTATTACTGCCTTATTGTACAAGAAAAGTTGTGTTGGAATGTTCTGTACCCACTGCCACATTATTATAATTGTGTTCTGTCGTTCGAGATGTACAGATTGAGTCCTTCAACAATTATTATTATTGTGTTTTTTCTTTTGACTTGTACAGATTTATTCCCTCAGCAAGTCCTATCAGTCACTTCCTTTTAAGATCCTGAAACTTCATCTTCTTGCCTTGTTGGAAGTCATCAACAAGTAGCATTCGTGGTTTTCCTGGTCCATTTTTACACCTTCCATTTTAACTTCTATAACCTCTTTAAATAAGCCAGTTCTTATCATAATGTGACCCAACCAATTGTCCCTTCTTCGTATAATCACTGTCAGATACTTGATGACATTCCTAGTGAAGATTTTCACTTGCCGAAAAAAAACCGAGCGTAAAGAAACGGCATTTTGTTGACCTTAGGAAATCACTTTTGAAAAGGTCCGAGATGACATGATCGGTGCACAAGTCTTCTTAGAGTGAACACAACATTATTATATATTATGGCTACACCCTGACCAAGATAATATAACCTATAACCATTGGCGTAGCTAATATTATAAAGGAGGGTCGACTGAAGTGTTAGTTACAATTGTCTTACCTGTAATATCTTGAATTAGCTATAGGTGATGATTTAGTTAATCACTGATTTTGATTCACATAGCATGTCAGATTTATAATAATGGTATTTAAAGTGCACTATGGTGGCACAAAACGTTGTCCAGGGTACACCATAAGAAGTTGTCTACACATTGTACTCGCAATGAGATGATGCGATGATAGTTATTATGAAGTTGGGGAGCCGGGGTGAGTTTTAACCTAACTTAAGCATAATTAATCAAACCGTGGCGACCGTTGGGATCATTCCCCTCTTGGAGAAAATAGGTACCCTGGGTACCAGCTGGAGATCGAACCCGGGACATCTGGGCTCGTAAGCAGGTGCACTGACCACTATACCACGGGGCTGGCTAGCAGATTTTTAATGACACACTAAACTAGATATATTTATCAGCTCTTCTCCTTCCAATTTAAAAATTGATAAAAACTAAATATCTTTTTTGAATGCGCACCTTACACAAAATATTGTCTTCGGTGTCCAAACGGGAAAACCAAAAGATTTATCATGAAAATACTATCATTTAAAAAAATATTAGCTATATTGTTTAATTCACCTGTAATGAATTTGTGTTCCTTTGTAAGTTAAATAGTTTTTACTGAAGGCCTGTGTGGGCTAACATTTTAAGTTGGGTAGTAGGGCAGGTATTTTATGCCCGATTATCTTTAGTAGAACTTTTTTGTCAAGTACTATTACCCCACCCTCCTCATACTTTTCCCCTAAAAGCTTCCCAAAGCCCTCTTCTTGCCACATCCCTTGACAAAAGTTAATAAACACAACGTTTTTAAGAATAATAAAATAATCAAAGCTGTTAACAACATATTGCACAAAAATTTAGTAAACTAACATTTAGAATTTTAAGCTATTTAGTTGAGTATTATTTAAATCATAAATGTTTTGGTTTGAACCCCCAAATCCTCCCTCCGGCTATGGCCTTGCCCGCATCTAAATACAAAAATAATTTATAACTCTGCCTATACTATTTTCTTCTCAAGGTTTGTATAGGTACCCCCTGGAATAATTAAAAAAGGGTGGGAATTGGAAAGGAGTAATGACAACTATTATATATATATATATATATATATTCTAAAAGGTAAGAAGTTTCTCAATAAGGTATATATATATATATATATATATATATTCTAAAAGGTAAGAAGTTTCTCAATAAGGGAAGGGAAATAAATAAGTAATATATTTTCCAAGAAAGAAGAATTTATATAAGTTATATTACCTTAGGAGTTGTTTTTTAAAATTTTACAATAGTTTATAGAACTTTGGTAGTTATTTTTATTAAATATCCAATAGAGGATTTTAAGAAAATGAGTCTCATAATCTATCCTGACTCTATGCCCTGGCTATAAGAACGAATAAGAAAATGAAAATTGTATCACATGAAAATACCCTCTGGGTAATATATCTGGTCGAGATTAATAGAATTTCAATTTGTTACAATATTATAATGTAAAAGCTTAAATCACAAAATTCGCTTTTAATGAGGGATGTAGCTCTTATTTTCGAAATATACCAAGTTTTATTAGCATATTTGAATTAATTTTGTTACATTTTGAGGTCGAGTTAGAACTTAGTCGTTTTTCAAAATATCTTGGCCTCCTTAGACGGGAAAAATGAGCCTAAGAGACAACATACGTAAAAATGTGACATAAGTTGATCAATAATTGTTTGAAACGCACGTCTTTTTAATTGTCAATTAGTGTAACATTTTCAGGTATCTCAAATTCTTACGTTTTTACTTACTTACTCTGTGGAATGAGGAATTCCAAAGTTAATTGCCATACTTACAAACGTAAACCACCTATCCCTAACTTGAGCTGGTTATATACATACCACCTCATGACACCGTGTCCTTATTTTGAACTAGTTTTATCCATACCACCTCATTACACCCTATCTCTAACTTGAACTTGTTTAATACAGTCCGCCTCATGACACAGTGCCCTTATTTTGAACTAGTTTTATCCATAGCACCTCATTACATCCTGTCAGTATCTTGAGCTGGTTATATACATATCACCTCATGACACCGTGCCCTTATCTTGAACTAGTTTTATCCATACCACCTCATTACACCCTATCTCTAACTTGAACTATTTTAATACAGTCCACCTCATGACACCGTGCCCTTATCTTGAACTAGTTTTATCCATACCACCTCATTACACCATATCCGTATCTTGAGCTAGTTTAATCCAGTCCACCTCATTATACCGTGCCCCTATCTTGAGCTAGTTATATCCAGTCCACCTCATTATACCCTATCCGTATCTTGAGCTAGTTCTATCCAGTCCATCTCGTCTTTCTACTCGTTCGGGTTATACGATTATTTTAATGTGATCCTCCCATTTGCGTTTAGGTCTTACCAATGGTCTCTTCCCATTGGTTCTACCAATCAATACCGTGAATAAGGTTCTAGATTCTCCCATTCACGCTGCATGTCCTACCCACCGTAATCTACGAGATTTGATTATCCTAACAATGTGTTGTGATGGGTACAGGTTAATTAACTCTACATTATAGATATAATCTCTTGTTATATATTCTAATCAAATAGATCTAGTGACTTTTCAAGCTATAAGATATTTGTATTTGTAAGCAAGTGGAGATATAAAACAATATCCATCGAATTAAGGTGTTTTTTTTAAAATAGTAAATTGTAAAATAAATGCTGTTAAACCCTTAAACAAAATCTAACTAAACTAAACTTTTATTTTAAATAATTATAATTCAAAGAATTCTCAATGCATTTTATGTTTCACTTCAAAAGCGATCTTTAATAATTGAATGGAATTGAATTGACGTTCAAATGAAATTCAAGAAGCGGAATTTCCCCCGAAAGAAATATAATAATATGTTCTTTCGAAACGATAGAATAAGTTTTTGTATTGCTCCCTCCTCTTTGCAAAATTCTTGGTTTTATGTTGCATTAGAAATTATTTTTCAGTAATAAAACGAATTTTATGTTCATATTTTACGAGCTCTACAGCTTTTCACGGCTATTAGAAGACAAAGATGAAAAGAAGAAAGAAATAAAGTAAAGACATTCCAAGTATACAGAAGTTATATGAAAGTAAAATAATAAATATTTTAAATTAAAAAGAAACGTTGGCAAATAAAAGTTATTAACAGATTAAAATTACTATCGTTATCTATAACTGTATTTTTATTTGCGTTTAATTTCATTGACAATACAGTCAGGAATAAAGTAAAATATTACAAATAGGATATTTTTTTATTGTTGAACTGTTTCCACCCTCGGCTAATAATGGCACTACATGGTAGAGAGCTTAGAAGTGTTGCTTGGAAGTGGTTTGATGTTTTAAAATATTGTTTTCACCAAAATGTAGGTGAAAGTTCTGACCAGTTAAAAAGTTTATATTTTGGGTTTAAAGTGTTCTAAGCAAATGTGTGATACGTTAGATAAAGCCCTATAAAATAATCTCACATTATCTTAAAATGTTCTGTAATGACACTATCAAAACATGACTTCATTTTCTAGAGGAAGGCTCGATCTAGGTTTATAATATCACTATTTCTAGTACCACGTCTTACTACTCATTCGGGTTATATGCTTATGTACTAATTTCGCTAATGATTTTAGGGATTTTGAAGATTATATTTAAACGAAGTGTACCCGTATTTGTATAAAGGTAAAGTGGAAAAACATTTTGGAACAACCCTCCCTCAGTACACCAGACTGAGATTAGAAACTAAATCTCCCCGTCATTGTCAGTCTAGTTTATTGCAAGACTAGTCCACTACACCATACGGCCACCGAAGCGGGTAGCAGAATTATTAACTAAAGGGGTTGCACATTTTATGGACTTTTAATCAAACGTTTCTTCCTGATTTTAAGCCTACTGTTAAATACATATTTTACGTCACCGGGACTTGAACCAAAGCATCAATTTAATAAATAAATGGAAGATGGGTCTGGGGAAGACGTTTGACATCGTGTAACTAAACAATGAGTTAACCGTCACGGCCACGGTCTAGATCAGTAAAAAAAGCCAATGAAGGGTAAGAATCTAACCTTAATTTTCATCGGTCGAGGGCTTGTTTTGTATGTGAAGTATGTTCGATGTTGAAATGAGAAACTCAAAGATATTAAAATGGCATACAACTTTGCCAAATTTATTTACTAAAAAAATATTAAAATTTTAGGATGGGTTTGATTAGTTTTTTAAATAGTGTGATTTGTTCATTAAATCTGATTTGAGGGTGATCAACTTTGAATTGTAGAATATCACTAAATTCGACAGCCCTCAATAATTAATCTATTTTTTTAACACCACATCTTACTTCCGGCTCGGGCTATCCGCTTATATACTATTTACGATAATGTAGTTAGGGATTAGGAAAGTCATATTTAGAGGATGTGTACCAGCAATTGCTCGGAGGAAAAGTGCAAAACAATTTTGGAAAAACCACCCTTAGTACACCCCGGCTGAGATTCGAATCTTGATCTCCCCGTCATCAGCAGTTTAGTCTTCTGTGAGAGTAGCACCTTAGACCATGTTGCCACAGAAGCTGGTTTCATTTTTATTGTAACCCACTTTTGGTAGATGCAAATGAGAGACTATATATATATATATATATATATATTAAATTGCACAACTCAATCGAATATTTTATTCTTTATGTTTAGTATAGTATATTAAAGACCGCCTCTGTGATCGTGTGGTCACAGTTCCTGGCTACAAATCTAGAGTTCTTGGGTTCCATCCTCGAAACACTCAGAATGTTTATATGAAGCATTGGGTCTGAAACTGGGTCAAACTCAGCCTCGTGGAGACAATTTAGGAGCCACTTAATAACATAGGTAGCAGCTCCGGTCTAGAAAAACTGATATCAACAGCTGGAGGGTTCGCTGTGCTGACCACATGACACCCTCTATCCGCGAATGTTGGCACTATCATCGCTAATGGCGGCTGCTGCTCGGTCGGAACAGATCGCTTGCGGACTCACACCATGGAAATAATGAATGGCGCATTAAACAATACGTTTAGTTACCATCAACTTATGAAACAGAAAATATTTTAATTTTCTAGAGACCCACTTCACTGACCGCATGATATAATGCGCTTCTCTCGCAGTATATTAAACTGCCGATGACGTGAGCTAAAAGCTCGAATCTCATTCGGGTGTATGGAAGTTTTTTTCCAAAATCCTTTTCCACTTTCCTTCAACTCAAATGTGGGCACACCTCCTATAAACAAAACCTTCCTAATCCCTAAAACCATTATCGTAATTAGTTCATAAGCAGATAGCCTGAACTGGTCTACTAGAAATTTCCCGCGGTGACGATGGGGGACAAATCGACGAAGTTTCTTGTTGATAACTACAGTCTGTCCCTGTTATGACAGAATGAAGATTTGTGCACAGTGCTTATCTGTGAAGCCATTCTAAAATGGTCAAAAACGGTCTTTTCAATGCAATTTTCGTCCAAAATCATTTAATATTTCAACAATGTTCAGTATTAGGAACTTCTATGAACTCTTTAGCTCCATTAATGTTTGATCAGAAATTATCCATGTCCAATAGTGTTCGTGTAAATTTACCATTTATAGCCGACTGAGTCACAGAGTTTATTGGCATGTGATGCACGCTCTTAACATTGATAACATTTTATTACATTAATATTATCAATATTATCAATACCTATAAAATAATAATATCTATCAAAAATGACAGCTGTAAGCCACATGATTGATCTAGTAATTTTTCCTGTCTGTTTGACATATTTGTTCGTAAAAAAAAAGAAATCAAGGTATGGATCCAATTCCATGTATTCATACGTAAAGTCATAAAATCTGCAGATGTCACTATTTGATTTATATTATCAATACCTTAAGGAATAGCACTTATAATGTGATAAAAGGAAAGATGATAATTTTGAGAGTTGAAGGAGGAGGCAAAGGACAGAGAGCATTGGAGGTTCACTGACAAAAGGCAGGACCTATCGTTAGAAAGAACAGCTAATAATTATGGTAATAATATAGAAAAATGTTATCAATGTTGACCTAAAAGAAATATGTTTGTATTTTCTAAACGGTGCCTCAAATGTCAATTCGTAAAACAATTCAAGGTTTAATTATATGCCCCAAAAGGCAGTTACAATAATAATGCTTGTGGTTGTTGAATTTAGGCCATATCCATTACTCGCTGTAATGTTAGACTGGAAATGTAGAAAGCTATTGAGGCGTCATTAATAGCTCATATTACAGGATTCGCCAGAACGGGAGAAGGAGCTGAATTCACTGGATTCCACTGATAATCGCTGGTCAGGAACATTACCTCATCCCTCTCGGGCGAGGGTCAGGGGTGGACTGGGAACCCGAGACATCGAGCGATATATCACTGTGAGCCGGGTTGATCTGGGCTGCCTCAACTACTTTATAGCCTGCCTATGTGGTCACATGGTCTAAGGCGTCACTCTCATGTCAGACTAGACTGCCGTTGACAGGCAGATCAAGGTTCAAATCCCGGTTGGGTTTACTGAGGGTGGTTTTACCAAAATAGTTTTCCACTCCCCCTCCATGAAAATACAGATATACAACCTCTAAATTCAATCTTCCTCATCTTACACTCATTATCATAGTTAGTATATATTATGTTTATAGCCTGAGTAGGTAGTAAGACAAGGTGCTAAAAAGACTATTTTAAACTAGAGATGAATCGAATCCTATTTTTATCAAATCTGAATCCTAAACTTTCTTTCGAATCTCGAATCCAAATTAGAATCTTCTAGTCTTTAAATGTGTACAATTTGATTTAAAGTGAATATATTTAAAACACAACTTAAATAAAAAAGCTGTTTAAGGGCCAATGGTAAATGTTATTTTGTTTGTCATATCTATAAAGTCATACACAATAAAGAAAACTCTAATTTGATTTTTTTTAGCACCGCGTCTTACTATCGGTTCGGTTTATACGCTTAAGTAGTAATTACACTAATGGTTTTAGGGATTAGTAAGATTATATTTATAGGAAGTGTTCCCGATTTTGCGTAAAGGTAGAGTGGAAAACGATTTTGGAAAACTGAAAAACCACCCTCATTAAACCCGACTGAGATTCAAACCCTGATCGCCCCGTATTCTGCAGTCAAGTACTAACACGAGAGTAACGCTTTAAACCATTCGGCCACTAAAGCTAGTCACACAATATATTCAAATATACTAACTTAAATCTATAAGAAACACAACATCCAGCTCCTACCCATTAATTCATCATTGCGAATAAGGGGAAACCCACATTTATCCATTGATAACTTTTTCAGCCATGCTGAGAATGGAACCCGGGACTTTTATCTCGGTAGCCAGACATGTTACCAACTGAGGTAGTCTTGGGCAGCTTGGAGGCTGCCAGGCCACCCCTGAGATGAGACAGCTCCCTGATTGGCTAGAGAGACTAAGAGGATCACGGGAGGGAATCTGAGGCCAATATGACGTGAGGGTTCTGAAAGCTGCGAACTGGGAAAACGCGTGTAACGGGATACGCAGAAGTCCGTGGTTCAAGACCAGATGTGGAACGCCTCAGAGATCTTTCAGTTCACTCGTAGAGGAGTCCGGTTCATACTAGTGCTGTGGGAGAGTGGCATTTTGATTTAGGGAAATTTATTATATTATAATATTTTTAAGTCAGGAAAAAGGACAAAAACTCTGATTCGATTGCCTTTATTGGTATAGCCAATACATTTATCTTCTATAATCTTGCAACAAAAAATAAAGGGGAAAAAATGCACAAATAAATTTTTATATTTATTTATTTTTAAGCTTTCCATTTAAAAACTTAATATTTTGTCCAACAAGTATTAAGTAAGATTTTTGTTATAATGTAAATTAAATAACTAGGCCTAATACTACAGTAATAACAGTGTACTTTTAATCGAATATTTTTGATTTGAATATAAATAGGTAAATTCTAAACATAAATTTTAAGATTGACTAAAATAGTATTTAAATAAAAAACTCATGGCATGAATTTTAATAAATACAACACATTACAACATAATAATATTCAAATTAACCTGAATAAATAAAAGTGAACCACATCCTTGCCCATAAGAATAACAAAAGCATTTCTCGAACGAGCCAGTGTACCCGGTTATCTCTTACATTTTAGTTACTATAACTCTTACAATAAACGCTGTTGCACTTCAAAAATATTAGATTATCCAACACTTATTATCGATGGTATAAAATCAAGTGGATGCCATTACAAACAATAATAGCCACGTAGTATATGTGTATTTATGTAAATAAGTGGGTTGAAGGTGTATTTCGTGTATATTTTGATATTTAAAAGCAACTTTTATTATTACTTTGTATTAAGAATGTGTTTTCCTGGCTTAAATCTATTCATAGATAGATATTTCCCTCAGTTATATCTAGCGTGATTATCTTATTTAATGGGACTAAGTTATTTTGTATGGAGTTACAAAATAAGTGACTGAAGTTTCGAGTGTCCAGCTGCTTATTGGAAGATAAGGTTAGTTAAAACTTAATTAATTAATAATATTTTTAATGAAAATTAAATACAAACATGACTTTGAAGGTCGGTCCTTAGATGTAATTTTTTGTTTATTTTTCCCGGCCAAATTTTGGGAAAAATTCAGAATTTTTTCCTTAAGTTCGGGATCCCTCACAGCCCTACTTAATACCTATTTAACCCCAAAGTTCTGTTTTTGGAACATGGGTAAAAGTGAATTGGATAAAAGTTTATATTATTCATATAACTTTCCAATCGTTCTGTTACCCATTTCAGTGGTCGAACTGTTTATGGCATCACTCTCGTGATAGACTGGCCTGCTGAAGATGGGGTGATCGTGGTTCGAATACCAGTAGGGTCTACTTAGAGTGGTTTTTCCTAAATAGTTTCTCACTCTACTTCCACACAAATGCGGGTAGATTACCTCTGAAAAGCTTCCATCCATATAAGTAATTATGTGAGGAATGCCAGGCCTCCACCGTGGTTCGGATTCCACGTTAAACTGTAGGTTCCTCCATTTCATCTCACAATCACCCTACCATTACACATTAGCGATAGTGCGTACAACCCGAACGGGTAGTAAGACGCGGTGCTAATTATAATAATAATAATAATAACATATAAGTAATTATCATATATGAGTGTAAATTGAACAGGTACCACTCTTATATAAATTAGTTAACGTTCTAATAATAGAATTTGTTGAGTAAGTTAAAAATTGAATCTACATATTTATTATATAACTGCAGTAGAATCTTTTAAGAGAAGGAGAAAAAAAAAACTGTTGGGATCAATCGGATAAGAATTTTTGTATTATTTTTTCTCCCACGTCTCACTACCCATTTGGCTTATGCGCGTAATATATTATAGTTACTCTAATGCACCGGAGATAGGTAAGGTTGAATTTATATAGCGTGTACCTACATTCGGGTTGAGGGAGAGTGGAAAACTATTTCGGAAAAAAAGCACTCTGTATACCAGACCGGGATTTGAACTCCTCTTATTAAAATTTCACTGTTGTGGAATATGACATATGTAGACTATAGAAATCGCTTAAGAAACATGAAATGTATTGAAAAAATATCGTTGAAAATTTCTCAATTACTGCTAATATATTTGAAAAAGAAAGTTAAAAGCCATTCATGTGCAGTATTATAGAGAGCATAGTGATTATTAAAAACAAACAAAAAATGGATAGAAAAAAATGTTTGATCATTGAAGTCTGGAAGCGAAACAATTATTGTTTAACTGTTCTCAAAAAAGTTGGCAACGATTTAACTACCATGTTTGCCAACTGTTTCCCTATGTTTGTTATCAACAGAAAACATTTAAAAAACACCAAAAAACAGTTTCAGAACAAAGGTAACAAACAAGGTTTCCAGAGCCGTACTAGGCTTGAAATAAAATCTTTTACGAATACATATCTTTCACCGGAAATTAATTAATCTTAACATTTTACCGAAATTTGTCATCTCTAATTGCCATTCACTGTTTGGATTTTATTTTCCAGTATACCTTCAATAATATAGTTAAAATATATTATTGTTATTTTAAGTATTTGGTACCAAATTTGCCCCGTCACCCCCTTTTTCACTTATATCTTTGTACATAATTTAATTGCTTTATGACCCGCCTCGGTAGCGTAGTTGGCTAACGCGCTAGTCGTGTTGAGCTCGACTTCTGAGGACGGGGAGATTGAGGTTCGAATCTCGGTCGAGTGAACTGGGAGGGGTTTTTCCTAAATGGTTTTCCACTCTCTCTCCACGCAAATGCGGCTTCACTTCCTCTAATTCACCCTTCCCAATCCATTAGCGTAATTAGTACTTAAACTGTATAGCCCGAACGGTTAGTAAGACGCGGTGCTAAATATTATTATTATTAATAGCTTTATGTATGTTTGCAATAGTATCTACATGCTGCCTGCCTCCCTGATATATTATTTAATGGCTTTATGTATACATTTAATAGGCTTTATTTGATGCATCCCCTATGTATTAGTTAATGGCTTTATGTATACATGTGTATAGGCTCTGTGTGACACCTCTCTCAAACCAGCAGCTTCACCTAATTATTGGCAGCAAGCCACCAAACAGGAACATCTTCCTGTTGAAAATTTACTGTAAAATTTTAATCTCTTGCTATTCCTACCTAGTTTAATCTTGTAGCTCTCCAGAAAGTGTAACTCTCACCCTCTAAATTCAATAACTCTCCTCAAACAGCAGGCGTGCTTGTCGATATTGTAACCTTTGGCTCACCCCTTCTCTGCTCCCTCCAACACCAACTTCCATCCAGGCAATATAGGACCTGGATATGCAGGGGTCAAACCCGGTGTACCTGAAGAGGGTTGATCACATTTACAATAATTAACAATCATTGTTGGTGCCCATTCCTACTTTAATAAGAACGTTTTAGAAAATACTAAAAAAACATATATTTTAGTGGGTCAGTGTTAATAATATTCTAAATATTCTAAGATAATATTAGATTTATTATACGCCTCGTTGGTCGAATGGACTAAGGCATCATTCTTGCAATAAGTTAGACTGTCATTAACTGTGAGATCGGTGTCTGAGTCCTCCTCCAGACAAATATATCAACGTAATTATTTTATATGCGTATTACAAAAATTGGTAGTAAGACACAGTGGTAAAATAACACACAGCTAAAACCAACTTTAACTTTCACCCAGACGGTTAGGAAGAACCAATCACAGGAAGAGAAATAAATTAATATTTATGTGCGAATTGAAATGATATCATCGATGATAGTGAATGAAACAGTCGCCATTTTCTAAAATGATTGTATTTTCATGTATCCTCCTTTATTAATAATAATTTATGAAAAGATTTAATAAGTTATATTTAAAGCTATTTTAGCTAGAAACAATAATTAACAAATACAATTATTATGAGAATGTTAATTGTGTTTATAAAATTTGTTGAAATTGTTTAATTTTGGCTTAAATGACTGGGCTTAATAATATGCTTTCCCATAGGGTGAGCAAATATCACGCGATTAAGAATACAGATTGCATACACAGAATTAAATTCACACACCTACATCGATGGTCATGTGTTTTAACACAGGGATAGCCAACCTGTATTTTTGGCGTGTCTGTGGGTCGGCACCATTCTCGATATTACTGGCCGTATGTTTTTGTTTTTTATATTAGATAATTAATTTAAATTAAAAAATTTCAACTTTTTATTTCTTATATAGAATTCTTAATTATATTATATTTGAAAGAAGGCACAGAAAAGATGGATAGAAACATATAAAAGGAAAGAACACAATACTGCTTTTATAGTGAAAAGAAGAACACAGTACACACTTTACATTACTGTCATTGGACTAAGAGGTAATGGCTACCTCTTAGAAAATTGATCACTAGCCCCAAATTCCTCGATCTAGATTTCATTATATAATTTCTATTGGAACTCAAAAGGAGGGAGTGTGAAACGCGCAACGCAACTTTCTAAAACCAATGGAAAAGGTTGAAAAAGGAAAATTTTAAATAATGATAGGGCAATTAGATTGGAAAATGTAAAAGGAAGAGCATGAAGGTCAAACACAAGAAATATACATTGGATGCGAATATATAATATATTTATAAAGGGAAAACCTATTGTTATATTTGAAAGATGGTACAGGAAAGTTACATTGTGCGTTTCACACTTCGCCCTGATGATGAGTCAAGGACTATCAGGACTTGGTGAAAATTTCGTCTAGTGATAATGCTGAAATTAAGGTGGAAAAGGAAAAAGAGCTGGACAATTTTCGGAAAGCCGATCGCAAGTGTAAGTCACAGATTATACAACGAATCTCGGATAGCCACTTGGATTGTGTAAAGGATAAGATCACCGCTTATGATATATGGCAAGTGCTTCGTAACACTTGCGTTCGCAAAGGTATTGCTAATCAGCTTTTACTGTGCAAAACCTTGTTGATGATGAAATTTTGTCCCTCTTTAGAAACACTTGAAGTGAATTTTATTATGTTTGATAGTACTATTCAGGAATTGAAATCGCTGGGAGCTAACCTCGAAGAATTAGATGTTGTCTGCCATCTTCTCTTGACTATGACATTTGAATATCAATTAATTGTCACTGCCATAGAGACATTATCTGCTGATAATCTCAACCTGGCACTCGTAAAAACGCGCATACTTGAAGAGCAGAGCAAACGCCAAGCAAAAGGTATTGATGGATGCAGCCAATCATTTTCTAGCGTTACTGATTGGAAGGCAAGAAAATTGAAATCTTCGCAGCCGGAATGTTGTCCTAATTGTAAACAAAGCCTTTCAAAGCAAGTTACTGGTAATAAAGGTTTTTTCTGTCATAAAGTTTGCCATTTACGTTAGGACTGTCCAAAATTGAAAGGCAAGAAGCAGCAGAATAATTCAATACGTAAAGCAAATGTAGCTGAAGCTAGTGATGATGAATTTAGTTTGACTGTATTAACGACAATGGCCTGTTGTGATGGATCTGTGTGTTTGCTTGACTCTGGCGCCACTGAACATATGATCAGTGATACAAATATTAGTTTGGTCTCAAATAAGAGACGCCTATCAAAGTCTATCAAAATAAAAATTGCTAAATCGGGATCGATGTTGTGTGCTGAATAGATCGGAGATATACACGCATCTGTGACTCACAAAGATAATCAAAACTTTATCAAACTTCCCAACGTACTTATTGTCCCTGGATTAAAATTTAATTTACTCTCAATTATTAAAACGGACGCTAATGGGTTTAAAGTTGTGTTTGAAAAGGGGAACGCTAACATTCTGAAAGGCGATATTTTTGTGGCTGCTGCCACTCGATCTGGTAAAGTGTATACAATGTCTCTTTCGCCTCGTGAAAAAGCATGTGCTGGTGTTGCTTGTTCCATTGTAGCATCATCTGATTTGTGGCACAAGAGGCTTGGCCAAGGTGGCAAAACTGGTTTAGTTCACTTATGTAAGATAGCTGGAATCAAGTTTGATCAAGGATTGATCCCTGATTTATGTGACTCTTGTATACAGGCTAAACAAACACGTCTTCCTCACACAAAGCCACGCATTAGAGCTAAGCGCCCTTTGGAGATCATACACAGTGATCTTTTAGGTCCCATTAAGCCCGTATCATATGATCAAAGGAGGTTTCTGCTTACCCTGATTGATGAATATAGTCACTTTACAGTCATTTACACGATAAAGGCAAAGTTTGAAGTATTTTCATACTCCAAACAATTTAAAGCTATGGCAAAAGCTCATTTTAACCTAAAGATAAGTCGCTCTAGTTCAGATAATGATGGTGAATTGGTGTCGCAGGAAATGCTAGATTATTTATAAAAGAAAGGTATCCAGTCAGAGTTTACGATCAGGCATACCAGTCAGAAGAACGGCGTTGTAGAAAGAATGGGACGTAGCATCATGGAAAAAACACGCTGTTTACTCCGTCATTCTTCTCTTTATAAGTCACTCTGGACGGAGTCTGTTATGACAACAATCTACATAATAAATAGATCACCTACTAAAGCTCTCGAAAACCAGGTTCCAGCAGAACGGCGGCATGGTGTAAGGCCTTATTTGTTAAAACTGAAGCTTTTTGGCTGTGTAGCACATCTTCGATTGCTTAATCGCGTTTTTAAGAGTAAATTTGACAGCCGCTCGAAAAAGTGCTACTTTGTTGGTTACAGCCCGAATGGGTACAGGCTGTGGTGTCCACAGGAACAAAAAATCATTCGCAGGAATGATATAATTTTTGATGAACATTCGTTCATAACAAGTGATGTTGTTGGTTCAGCACCCTCTTGAGCTACTGAGGTCACCTGTTCGACTCCAAATGAGGTTTTTACTGAGGAATTGCAGGAGGAGCCCTCTTCATGAGGAGGAACAGAGATTATTTCTGGAGAAGAAGATACTCCTGGACATGGCGAGGAACTTGAACCTCTTTGTAGGAGCAGAGTCATTTATTGACAACTTGCCAGAAACCTTTGAGGACATTCATAGTAGAGATGATGCGCAGCAATGGATGACTGCAGTTGAAGAAGAGATGTACTCACAGAAGAAAAATGAGACCTGTATCTGTACTGAGTTGCCATCCGGTAAACGAGCTATCAAATACAAGTGGGTCTTCAAGATGAAGCAGGATGAAAATGGACAGCTTGACAGGTACAAGGAAAGTCTGGTGCTGAAGGGCTGTGCACAGAAGAAAATGTTTGACTACATTGAAACGTATTCACCCATAGCCCATTTAACCTTTGTCAGATCCCTGCTTGCCATTATAAGCAAAGAAAATTTAATTGCTTTCCAGTTGGACGTGAAACTGCATTCCTACATGAAGACCTTTATGAAGAGGTGTATATGAAGCAGCCACATGGCTTCGTAACTGACAGCAACCTTGTTTGTAAGTTACACAAGACCCTCTATGGATTGAAGCAGGCACCACAGGAGTGGAATGCTAAACTTGACAAATTTGTGAGTTCTCTCGGATTTAAGCAATCTGAAAACAAAAAAATGTATATACTTTCACTTCAGAAACAGCATAAAACTTACCTTTGGTTTAAGTTGATGACATAATTTTGGCGGGGAACAATCTGCAGAAGTTTAATGACATCAAAATATATTTTATGTCAGAATTCGAGATGAAGGATCTTGGAGGTTTGCACAGATTTCTAGGTATAAAAATTGATCAGAAAACTGATGATAGCCAAACAGCCTTCTTGAAGAAAGTTATCAAGAAACTTGGTATGGAACAGTGCAAACTTGTCAAGACACCATGAAGGCAAAACCACCTGAAATAACTGCATCAGAGTGCATAATCCCCGCCCCCCCCCAAAAAAAAAACGTACCGAGAGCTTCTTGGTAGTTTGATGCATGTGCTGCTCTACACTTGGCCTGATCTGAGCTTCTCAGTGAATTTATACACCAGGTATCAGAGCAATGCAACAGAAGCTCACTGGATTGGACTCAAACGAATACTACGATACATTCAAGGAACACTTGAAAGTGGTCTCTTCTTTACGAAGAACTGTGATGTCGCATTACGGGCCTACTTTGGTGCCGACTGGGCCAATGAAAGAAACCAGCGTAAATCTACATCTGGGTACTTATTCCAAGTTTATGGTGCCACTGTTGGTTGGACTACACGTAAGCAGACTACAGTCGTCCTTAGCTCGATGGAGTCAGAGTTTGTCTCCCTGTCAACCACCTCATCTGACCTACTCTGGTTGAGAAGACTGATCTAGGACTTTGGGATCATTCTAGAACCCACTAAGGTGTACGAGTACAACCAGTCCTGCATAAGATGTTTGGATAAATGGGAACATCGAAGAGTAAAGCGTATTGGTTTCAAATACAACTTTGTTCGTGATTTGTAAATGGTATTTGGAGACAAATTAACAATGTGCTGACATTCTGACGTTCAGTTTGGTTGGAAACAAATTTGAGTATATTGAGTATATATTGGTTTAATCAAATACTGATTCACTAGCGTTGATTTTTATGTATTTAAGGGTACATGTAGGACATTTTGCCTAATTTTGTGGTTGTATTAGAATTAAGGAGGAGTGTTAAAATATGCAATTCTATGCAGGTATATCCTAGCTTAGGTTGGTACCACCGTTAAATGTGTCGTTCATGGGTTTTTTTTAGCTGATCTATGTCTATGCCTATGAACTTGCGTAACAGCTGAGTCATGTTCTTAGTTATTATAACATGTATTTTAAAGTCTAAAACTGGTTAATTATTTCTCTAAACTTGTGTACTCTGACATTTATATACCTATAACTAGTTCTGGTTTAGTTTTAAATTACATTCGAACTAGAATTAGTTTAACAGGAGGATTGTTGGTTAGTTTAATATGTCTACGTCAAGTTTATTTGAAATAATTAATTGCTTATTCTTCTGTAACTCATATAGGAATCATTTCAGGTGTTTTAACGACTTTAACATATTGAGGTTTATAGCTTCATTGATTTTAATATCACCTTACATCCTATGATCATCTGGATTATATTGTTCATAACTCAAACGAAAACTAAGACCGGGTGGGAGAGGGGGGGGGACAGGATTTGAAAATATTATTATGATATATACCTTACGTACTGTGTAGCCAAGGCTTTATAATAGTCAGAAATACTTGATAACTACGTGAAATTGAAGTGGCAAACTTTATTCTTTGTCGTCTGCTACCTTCCTCTAGTCAAATTGAACACGACGACTAATTCTACGACCCTCCCATCCACCCACTGTTTGAAGTTTAAAACGTTCGTTGAGCGCATCGGCTCAGTGGGCACCAATCAATTCCTGGGGTTTTGAGAAGTCCCGAAAGACCGGCTTTTAAGGGGCGCAAGATGATCCTGGTTCATTGAACAAGAAAAGAACCCTGAGGTGGTTACATAGAGAACACCTTGACATTTTCTCACCAACGCCTCCACAAATAAACTTTATAATAGACTCGAAACACTTTATTCAATCAATTCAAGGCGGCTTGAAGTAACAGAAGTTTTGTTTATTTGATTTAATAATCACATTGAAACTAATAAACTACAAGTAGAATGGTTATGGAATTATAGACCGATGTCTTTGAAAACAATCTGGATTCCACCGGCTTAATACAAACTAAAATCTATTATAAATATGTACCAAACGGATGTTCAAGATGAATGTTAAATCCCGAGGTACATAGTTTTTTATTTAGCACCGCGTCTTACTACCCGTTTGGGATAAACGTTTAAGTACTAACTACGCTAATGGATTAGGAATTGGGAAGGTTGAATTTAGAGGAAGTGAACCCACATTTACGTGGAGAGAGAGTAAAAAACCATTTCGGAACAACCACCCGCAGTTCACCCGACCGAGATTCGAACCTTGATCTCTTCGTCCTTGGCAGTTTATCTCAACAAGAAACTAGTGCGTTAGCCAACTATGCTATCGAATTGGGTAGGTACGTAGTAAAGATTGGTCTAGGGAAGTCTTATTAGAATCCAAGCGCTGTTGACGAAGATATCTACTATTTGTTTGGGAGTTCGTTCTACTTTCCTATTAGTAATATCAAAAGTTTAATATTATAGTCGTTTGCTGATGTGGTTTGGATGCTTAGAAATTGCACAAATTGAACTTTTTTACAAATAACATTTCATTTATTTCTTCACCGGAGCGATTCTTTGAAGAAGATAGTTCTTTCGCTCAACCATTTGGAAGATGTTTGTGGCAGAATTGGGATATTTAAATTTACATAGTTAATATATATTTTAGCACCACGTCTTACTACCCGTTTGAGTTATACGCTTATGTAGTAATTACGATAATTGGCTAGGAATTAGGAAGGTTGAATTTAGAAGAAGTCTACCCGCATTTTCATCGAAAGAGAGTTGATAACCTTTAAAGGAAAACCACCTTCAGTACATCCAACTGGGATCTAACCACTACCTATATCCCCGTCCTCGACAGTATAGTCTATTGTGAGAGCAACGCATTAGACCATGTGGCCACGGAAGTGGGTGACATTGCCAGTTTAATTTATCAATCGACTGTATTATTTCTTCAAATCAGTCATCTATCTCTATCACATTGTAGAATTTTGTCATAGATCCGTTAGTAATGCAAATTAGAGTGGACGCATAGTTTCCATAGTTTTTGTTGATTATAATAGAGATAAGCATATTCGCGCTTAAAGTCACTTTTACAATGCTGTGCCAAATTTAATATTACCTAAGGAACGCTTGAACAATGTCAGCTCCTGTTCCTTTGGCTATCACTACCAAAATTGGTCATAAATTACCCAAAAAAATAAAAAAGTTATCCCCCCTTTTAATTTTGGTGACTTCCTATGTATTTCGGTGCTCGAATTACGGCCTATAGATGCGCTTTATGTTTCATAGTGCATTCGTCTAACGCCACTAGAACGGATTCTTGAAGCACTTTAGCGAGTGAAAAGTTTTTTCGGATTGATTATATCGTTATCTCCAGCCGACTCCGGTTATGTGACAGTTTGAACGTTGAACATGCTGTTCTACCTCAACTCAATAGGTTTACTGCAATTCCTGGTGGAACAACTGCCAATATAATCTTGACTTCAGATATCACTTTCGTTTATATTAAATTAATCAAAAAAAGGTTTCATTCATTCATTTGGGAGGTCATATGGGTGTGTTCAAGAAAAACAATTTTTCCGGCGTTATTATTTACGCTGTTCATAATTTTATTGAAAGTGGAACGCTGATTGTGAAATAATTTTTCCTAGCTGGGTCTGACGAAGACCTTCAAGTGATTAATATTGTGTGTCGTTTCTCGTATATAACAGAGACTATTTATGTTTACATCGTTATGGTACAGTTCAGGCAAAAGAGAACTCGGTTAAATGCTTTTCTCCCAACTGCAAAACCTTGTCCTCCAACATTGTTAATAGCGTGCATCATATGTCAATCAACTGTGATACAGTCGGCTAGAAATCGTAAATCTACACGAACACCATTTATATGTCATTTCTGACTAAACGATAATGTAGATAAAGAGTTAATATAAGTTCCTAATACAGAACATTATTGAAGTATGAAACTATATTTGGAAAAAAACTGTATTAAAATGCCATTTTTTAGCATTTTAGAATGTCTTCATAGATAATCACTATGCACATAAATTAATTATGTCATAATAGAAGCATACTATAGTTATTAACAAGAAACTTTGTCACTCTATCTCCCATCGTCACCGCGGAGAATTTTAAGTAATCATTCAAATACAAATTCACTGCATACATTTCTGGGATATCGTAGGTGTTTTCTTTTCCCTATTACTCCCATATCTCGCGCGAGCCGGAAGCAGAGCTGGGCCTGCCATGATAAACGTTCTTAAGTGAATACATGTATTTAGTTTTAAATGAAACACATGCGAAACTATATTGAGCCTATTGTGGGGTTATTAGTCGAGAAATCGTTCGAATATAATATCAGTATATTCAGGATTACTTCTGAATGTTCTGAATGTAATAAATAAATCTAGTCTTCAGTAGTTGCGCACACATTGGAGTGAACCAGTAAAGGAGGAAAATGAAATAACCAACTGACTAACATCAAATGGATTTGGGTTTGCGTCTTCGTTTACGGCATCATGCAAATGCATGCAATTCCTATCTCTTAAAAGTTTTTGGTGCGTTATAATATAATTGGATTGTTCTGTTACAATTGTATTCTATTTTATCCATACAGAACTGGTTAAAATGTTTGTATAATACTATAGATAATTGAGATTACTTTCTACAATCTTAAGTATATAGACATTGTTCGTGTGATTTAAGATAGCATCATTGAAAAGAAGGAATTCGTGGAGAAAATATATCTAGAACATCAAAAATGCTATGTCTAGAAAAACAGCATGTTTGGCATGTATATGACAAACTAATATTAATAGTATCATTATTATTAGTACCACGTTTTAACTATCCGTTTGGATTATACGCATTTACGCTAATGTGTAATGGTAGGGTAGTAAGGGGGTTTGTCGATTCCGAGGGCGAACAATAGGGTAATTAACGCGAACAAAGGGCCAATTAAGGGCTAGGGGGGGTGGGGGAGTATG
>CABFOW010003696.1:53196-69580 GCA_902141385.1 Timema californicum | reverse complement strand
GGGTGTGGGGAGAAGTATAATAAAGGGTTGAAAAAGGGTGGGGGGGGGTGTGAGAGCTGGCACGAAAGGAGGTAATTTATTCGTAGAATAAGTTTTATGGGTGTCTAAAGATAAAGAAAAAAAATCAGCCCTGTAATATACAAGGCAAGTAAAAGTAATACTATTTTTTAAACTCTTTTTTTTCTGGCTGAGAATATCAAATTAAATTTATTACAATCTTGCTCACACCTTGGTTTGAATTTATACTTTTTCTTTTTTTCTTTATATACCCTTTATACTTTACAATTAGTGTCTTCATTCTATTCTCATTTATGGCAATACTTTTATTATGGAATTTGTATGGACGTAATCATAATTCGGAGTATAATGGGTAGAACATACAAAGATTAAAAAGTACAAATCATGATGCCGTATTTAAGTATTGTTAATAACATTAGTTTATGACTTAGGCCTACGTTAATTGCTTGGTAAAAGTATTAGGAACTTGAAAGTTCATTCTCACACATACAGAATTACGCAACCTATCTCTATCTTGAGCTAGTTCTACAGTCAAACTCATCATACCCTATCTTTATTTTGAGCTAGTTATATCCAGTCCATCTTATTACACCATATCTTTATTTTGAGCTAGTTCTATCCAATCCATTTCATTACACCCACTCTTTATTTTGAGCTAGTTTTATCCAGTCCATCTCTTTACACCCTATCTCTTTCAGGTCCATTCTAATGTTATCCTACCATCTCCGTATAGTTCTTCCAAATGGTCTCTTCCATTGGGTGTGTCAGTCAATACCTTGAATAATGTTCGAGAACCTCATATTTGCACTGCACGTCCTGCCCAGCGTAATATACATTACTTGATTATCCTACCAACATCTTCAGATGAGTACAGGATACTTAACTCACCAATATGGAACCTCCTCAACCCCCCAAAACCTTATCCCTTTTTGGAACTAATACCATCCTAGTCACCTTGCTTTCGAAAACTAAAATTTTGTTTTCGTTATGTAAGCTAAGAGACCACGTTTCACAACAATAAAAAACAACCTGTAAAATTACATTGGCCAACACATTTTTTTCTGGTTTAAATTTGAGACTTGGTTTAAACGTATGTTGCTGAAACAAAGTATATTAGTTTTCCTATCCTCAAATATTTCTCATAATAACTTTTAATATTTAAAAAATGGGCAAAAAAATTATTTAATGTGCAAAAATGGACAAATTTATTATTATGATCTTGCACCGCGTCTTAATACCCATTCGGGTTATACACTTTAAGAACTAATTACGCAAATGGATTGTGAATTGGGAAGGTTGAATTAGAGGAAGTGAACCCGCATTTTGCGTGGAGGGAGAGTGGAAAACCATTTAGGAAAAACCACCCCCATTTCACCCGATCGAGATTCAAACCTCGATCTCCCCGTTCTCAGCAGTCGAGCTCAACACGACAAGCGCGTTAGCCAACTACGCCACCGAAGCGGGTAAAAAAATGGACAAAAATAGGGTATTTGGGCTAATGGTTTGTGAGGTAAATAAATTTACTAACAATGGTACTATAATATGTTAGGTATAATCCATAAGCAGACAAATATAGTAGCATAAACTTTATTGAGTAAATTACTCAAGTTTTCATAGAATAATACATTTTCTCTTGGGAGATTCCCTTAATTGCCCCATACTCTTACAGTTCCTTTCAAGACTTTCAGTAATCGGCCATCATATGAGTCTCCCATCAACCTTGTTATTGCTCCTCCATTATTTTTAAATTTTGATGAAACCTTTCACCTTATTCATCACTCACATCACCTAGATTCTTAAAAATTCCATCGAGATGGCTATTGAGAAAATGAAGTTCTATGCATATTTTGCAGCCATAGCCATGACGGTGAGAATATTTTAACAATGTTTCGACAATATATTTGTTATTTTCGGCTTTTTTGTTCCACAGGAAATTATTTAATTAACCAGCAACAAAATTAATTCCATGCATCTTTCTCAATATTATACATAGAGCTAGGGAAATGCGGACATTTCATCAAAGTTCTAATTTCAGGCCCGTAAAAAACACCAGCTTTTATTTTTTCATAATTAATTCATGGTAATTTCTTCACAAATTTACTTAATGCAGTTAAATTCTACATACAAAGATTTTACATACTGCTTTATGATACCAAGTTTCATGTGGATATAAGGAAAGATGATTTTTCTCTCTATCTACTAAAGGCTGGTTTATGACTGTTTTTTCTCCAATTTTTAAAGATTTTCTTACTGGCCAGTTCTTCTGACTCCAATGTTTGTCCCTGGCCCGATTATCCCATGGACACAAGAATCAAATATATTTAGTGTACCCTCCTTGTTTGCCAAATAAAAAGTTATACGATTTTAAGATCTACACAGATGATCCAATTATAGTCACCATATTTGAGTAACTTTAAAACTTTTTCAATATCTCAATATTTTCTATTTAGATCGATTGAATGACTAATGAGACTTTAGCCATAAAAATTTCCATTGTGGAACACTACACACGTGAGACTACTTTTAGAACTAACCAAAACCAGGTGCCACTCATTTTAATCGTAGCGTGTCACGACCATTGCGTTTAACAAATCTGACACATCATGACAATAAACTAAATCACTTTTATCTCTGGATTATTGTAAAGGGTCATATTTACATTTACGATAAAATGTTATTTTCGTACCGTGCTTAAGTAATTTTTATTTTTCATTTAATCTTGAATCTAGTAGTTCAGACAACCCAAATCTCAGAAAGACTCAAATCTCTTACTAAGTCATTCATTTCTTCCTGATTAGAAAATTGCTGACCTGATTTAGGACATGAACCATGATCATTATCATCATTCTTCAAAATCTACATCATGTTCAACAAATTCTTCCATAGCCTCCTCCCCCTCAAATGATGGAGGTACGTTAAAAACCGGTACAGATATTTCATCTGAATGAGCAACTGTGTGGATTGCTGATTCAAGACTTGGGTGCGTGTGTATATATAAAATTGTAACCCTAATTCTGGACTAGGCTAAAATAGCATCATATACATGATTTTTAGTTTCTCACCAAATCATTAGAATACAAAATGCGCTTACTTTTTGTCCTTTGTCACAAATTTTTCGCACAGGGTCTGCATACAATGTGTAGAGCCCAAGACTGGTCTTGATCACCAATATTTACAAGAAAACAATCAAAATAGGTTTTCTTTACAAAGTCACTATTGCTTGTTTTTTGATTGGGTGCAGTGAACACAAATATATCAATGAATCTGAACGGTTCAAACAATTTCATCTTCCAGATATGATGCCAAGCTCAACAAGCAGAAAGCTATGTATTACTTACATGTAGAAATGCCGTGTCGTAGTCCACATACATCGGTCACAATCCATAATAATTATTGTACAAATAAAATAGTTATACTTGAGTGCAATCCTTTAGAGCTAGGTCAATAATATGCAATCCGTAGAGGTACAATAGCCCCATGGCTTCTTTGGTGCTGACTGACAGTTCACAGTTGACAGTTGACGGCTTTGAAAAGTTACCAGAACCATATTATGTACCCCTACGCCGAACCAATCTGCAAAAACATGTGTTTAGCAGCTGTCATGGCTGAAGTCAAAATTAAGGTGTATATACCTAAATGCTGACTGTCAGAAGTAAGCTGTCAGCACCAAATAAGCCATGGGGCTACTGTAGGCGTACGTGCTAGGAGGAACTCTAGACGAACAGTGACATGCACAGTGGAAAATGTAGTACATTTGATGTTGAACCAATTATACATATGTTTCAAAATGTCATTCCGACTATTTAGTATGTACATTAAAAAATACAGTATAATATATTTTATTTTGGTTTGACTAAAAGTATTATTCATAACTCAAAACAATTTATAGCGTACCGACTGTAATTACAGTAAAAATATTGTACATTTTATGCTGATTCGACTTTAAGTATAATGTAAAATAAAGTACGTTTTTTTTCGCAATCCGACGATACAAACACTGTTCAAACAAAACTCAATTATATGAAAATCCAACTATGAGTGTAATAAAATAATAAAATAAATAATACACTTTAATGATCATCCTACATTTTGTACAAAGCAAAGATAACTAACTATATTTTATAGTTTCTGTGTTTATGATCCAGGAGAGCCGCGTAGCTTTTGTTCTTATCCAAACACAGTAGTCTATGAATGGGGTGTGCCATTTCTTTAGTCCCAATAACAAATCGAAGTTGGAGTTAGACTTCATATTTCATTTTCCTCTACAGTTCCTGGAGATATCGTCCATTTGGCAGGAGAGTCACGCTCCCGTGATAAATAAAGAAAACTGGGAATTTTTTTTAGAGATCTTTTATATTTTTTACTTGTACTATTTTGTGCCAGAACTGGCTATCAGCGACCGTGCTACCGTCCAGTTTTCTTAGGAAGGGACTTTTAGTAAATATTATCGTATTTTTCTGCGATAAGTATGGATAATACTTTACTGTGCTTTTAGTAGAAACAAGATTTTAATGACATGTCTTTTTTTAAAATCACAGACAAGATTTACAAGTAGCTTACACATACTTTGTTAATGATGCCCTTGTTGCAGAAATGTATAGTTTGTATGCCATTTTTGGTCATTTTTTGTAATTTTTGAATGTTAGGTCCTATTATCTTGGTTTGTGTTATTTTTGAGTCCTCATTAGGCATTTTCGAGTAGTCTTAAGGTATTAATGTTGATTAAGTATATTTTTAAATACTACAGATAATTTATAAATGTGTAATTTTTTCAATATATTTTGTTAGTGTGAAAATATAAAGCAGAATGTGAACTTTGTATCCTCTCTGCTTATATGGTTGTAAAATACACATTCCTGGTGAAACACTGCAAAAAAGCTGGAGAAGGCTGTATTGAAAGGAGGTAGCTTTTAAATCTGTTACAGGTATTTGTAAATCAATATTATATTCATCAAAATACATGAATTTAGTTGTTTAAGGTTATTAAAACCCTATTTTTTAGCTAATAGTTTTTTTAATGCGTCTTCAATTGTCTAGCCGTACATTTAAAAGTTTTTTTTCACAAGTGTAGGTAATTTTTTGAAAATTTAAAGCAATTTTTAGGTCATTTTATTGTTAATTTTTTGATTATTTTTAGATCAGCAAAATCCGGGACGTAAATATCGTAGGCCTTGATATGTATATATAATATAAGTACCACGTCTTAATACCTGTTCGGTTTGAATGCATTATGTACGATTGCGATGGTATGTTACAAAGGAGAATGGTTGATTTTAGAGGAAGTGTACTCACATTAGCGTGGAGGGAGAGTGGAATGCCGTTTTAAAAAGAACAGCTTTACACCGAATCGGGTTTCGAAGCCTGATCTCCCCATTATTAGCAGTCCAGTTTAGTGCGAGAATGACGCCTAAAGGATGTGGCCAATTAAGCGGGTTTTATTGATATTATATATGATAAGTGATCCGATTTGGTGTCCGCATGGCTTAAGGTACTACTCTCACAGTAGACTATACTGCTGAAGATTGGGAGATCGGTGTTCTACCCCGGTCAGATGCACTAAGGGTGTTTTTCCTAAATGATTTATAACTCTTTCTCTCTCCATACAAATGCGTGTTCACTTGCTCTAAATTAAATCTTCCTGATCCCTAACACAGTGCAATAAATCAGTATATAGGCGTTTAAACCGAACTGGTAGTAATACGCGGTACAATATATATGTATATGTATATATATGATAAGAGACAGTTTTAGTTCATATGAGTCTAACTTAAATATATGATCATATTTTATATAAATGTAAAAAGAGCTAATTTATATAAACATTTGACTTTTAACATCAGAAATTTGTTAATCTAACTCTCCAATGATTGGTGTGTACGTAACCAAATCTTTTCCAATGGTTCGCTAAAGTTCGTTTTAAAGTTAGTCACAAACAAGTTAAATCACGTTGCGTTCTTTGAGGAGGATTTTTTTTCCATCAACGCATGAAGCAATGCTTTCCTATTTCACTGCTAGGAGACTTTATGACCAAAGTTCATGTAGTGGAGTTGTTTTTGTTGAAGATATCTGAAATATCTCTACGCTACTGGAAGGATAAAGAGGGTAGTCCGAGGGTTTGGGCCGTAATGACATTAGATACTAGGCGGGGTGTAGGGGGTGGGGGTTGGTAAAGTCAGGGATGGCCGGACTCTATCGTAGTAGGCTCATATTTAGTGTCTTTACGCTGAATGGGCTGTGACGTCATTTGTGGAGGAAATTTGGCTCGTATTTGCCGGACAAAGTCGTATCTGGAATAAATATAGAAATACCATTTAAAGATATTATCACTTGCTTTCTTTTTGTGTTATCAAGATAGTATTTATTTTATTATTAGGAAAGAATATTTATTTTTAATAATTAATTAAACGTTAATGCAAGTTATATTAGTACAAAGATGTTAAAAAAATAGAACATTTAAATGATTAAATTTACAAATTATATTCAAAATACATAAAAAATAATTGTGTCATCATTTTACATAAATGCAGTACAACAAATGAATAATGTCAGTTTTACACAAATCCGTTTAAAAAAATAAAAAAATAAATTTTGTACTAAATATTAAATTAGAAAAAAGAAAAGATATATACACTAATATTATAAAGAGGAAAGTTTTGATTTTCTGCTTTTTTGTTTGTAATGGATAGACTCAAAAAACTACTGGACCGATTAAAAAAATTATTTTCACCAATATAAAGCTACATTCTCAGCGAGTAACATAAGCTATATTTTATTTTTAAAATTTAATTTATTCCTCATAAGAATGTCGATAGTCACTCATATTTTATGGTAGTGTCTATGATGATTCTTCAATATGTGTGTTGAAAATAATAATACGGGGAGGAGGGGAGGGGGAAGGGTCTAGTATAAAATATAAATGTGTCTTATCATTCTACACAGCCACTGTAAAAGAGAAGAGTGATAAGGCTCATGTAAATCCGTTCACAACCATAAAACATAGGAAGAAATATTGTATTTAATATTAAACTGGAAATATAGTTATAGGGTTCTTACTTATTAGGTGTTCTCTCTTACGACAGGTCAATTAATTTTGTCAGTGAATTTAGAATGCCAATTCACCCTGTCCTCTGCCTCCTCCTTCAGCTCTCAGAATTTTCTTCTCTTCTTAAAGTCATCTTATATTTGAATTCTCCTTCTTCCTAAGCTCCTCTTTCCCTTAACATTTCTTCTATGAGCTCGTGTGAAAGACATTTTCTTAATCCTCCTAAGAATTTGTCCGATATAGTTTTCTTTGGTTGTGTTCTTTTTTGAAAGATAATTATGAAACATAGACTGTGGGGATACGTTTACGTTTAAGAATAAATACATAAAATATCTCTATATATATTAGTGACATGTCTTAAAATGTTGCTTAGATAGGGAAATTTTGTTAAAAACGAAGCATACATGTGAAAGGCCCATTGTGTTCTCATTTTAACAATCATAAACACACTGGATATACTAATAACACTAATGGTTTTAGAGGTTAGGAAGGTTTTATTTAAAGGAAGTGTATCCCCATTTGTATGAAAGCACTTTCCCACTCTTCCCCCACAAAAATGCGGGTATACTTTCTCTAAATTCTGGATTTCTCATTCATACCCCACTATCCTAACTACAGTAATGCTTACAGCCAAAACTCAAGGGAAAAGCGGTGAAAAAAACACCCTAGATTTCATTCGTATGCTTTTTAACATTTAACATTTCATTAGTTTAATATTAGTCCTAAAAATTCAAAACTCTTATATAATAAGATCCAATTTTACTGAAATGATTCTTCCTGTTTGCTATTTATAATTATCCTTTTGTACCTATATTTAGAAATAAATCAATAAAATGAGAGTTTAGCAAAAGCTCAATTAATCTTTTAATCTCTCTTTCGCACTGTTCATTCAAAATATATTCCGTAGACAATTGAACCACTCTTTTATTTTTATCACTGAACAAATGAAAGTGATTGACACTGTGTTCATGAAGTAAATGGGTTTATTGTTATTTACTTTTTAATAGCCTGTATTTTAAATTGTCATACAATGTATATTTTTATTTATTGGTAGCGATTTTTTTTCACCGTTCTAGTATAAACACGCTAATATATATGAGTAAGTTTTAATTAAGAGGAAATGTACCCGTATTTGAGTGAAGCGAGAGTGGGACTCCATTTAATTAATACATCATAAGCACACCGTTTTTTAACATCGTCAGCTTATTGATAGAGCGAAACCTTAAATGATTTAACCAAAGCGGCTCTTAAAGGGAAATCAAAGATCCCTAGTAGGCTACAATAATAGCCTTTATATTCTGGAAACTGCAAATACAATATTGTTCGTAGTGTATTTATGTCAACCCCCTCAAAATGTTTTTGGTGATTTACTAAACATGAAATAGTAGTTTTATTGATGAAAGCGTTACTTTCATTTGTGCAAAGGTACCTTTGAACTTAAAATATTAGTAATAATAATATATCACCCACACTAATGGGTACATAGACTAAATGTCAAGCTTGTATAGTCTGGTTTAACTATGATGGGGAGCTCGGGGATCGAATTCCAATGGGGTATGCTGTGTGACTTTTTCTAAATGGTCTCGTTCTTTTCTTTAAAGCTAATAAGGGTACATTTACTTTAAATTATAGTCTCCTAATCGGTGACCTGGTGGTCTAGGGGTAAGGTGTCAGACTTCTGTGCTGGCGGCCGGGGTTCAATCCTCGGTCCCGGCACAGATTTATCTGATTACCTAACTCTTCCTTCACCTCTGACAAGACATCTTGTGAATGTGAGGAATGCCAGGCCTCCACCGTGGTTCGGATCCCACGTTAAACTGTAGGTCCTCTATTTCATCTCACAATCACCCTACCATTACACATTAGCGTAAGTGCGTATAACCCGAACGGGTAGTAAGACGCGGTGCTAACAATAATAACATAATAATAATCTCCTAATCCTTACTCAATCAGTAGCTTAATGTTTATAGCCTGGACAGGTGTTAAGCCGTGGGGTAAGACGAAGATTCATTACAAATATAACGTAGATTTTGTTTTTTCATCTATTAGATTTTGACATTTTTATGAGACCTTTTAAATGGCAATTTATCATTCAATTTGTTTACAAGAATAAACTTCGATTGATTTATTCAAGCTCTCATATTTATGATTTACGAACTGATTGGGTAACCACTTGACTGTACTTGATATTTCTAACCTACCAATCCATCTGGACTTGCGCCCAGAAGAGGCTTTTAATGGTAAGAGACCCCGGTTTGCGATAAATAAAACTATGGAATCTTTATAAATAAAGATTGGTATTTCAGTTTTAAAAGCAGGAAAATTAAAATTATGTCTTCAGATATAAACGGTTAATAAAAATCAACTCGGTTTTATAGTATTATGGATGTAAACATTATGGCTAAATTTATTATTCTTGAATTTAAAATATTTGCCTGTTGTCACAATATGAATTTTATGTGGACACAATCTATTTTACTTCCTTACTAATGGTCTTTGGTTGAGGGGAATACATTTCCTATAAGGGTAACTTTGATTGGTTATAAAATATAATGGAAAAAATGGTAATGCAGTTGCCATTTAGTACTAATTTTTATGGAAATTCTTGACCAAAATTGATCAAAAACGATTACTTTTATTATTTTATAAAAATATTCATGCCTAATTAATATCGTTAATTTATCATTAATACCGACCTGACATTATTCGTATGCAAAGGTTAAGCAGTTAATTTCGCGAGAATATCCCATTTTGTTTTACTTTGCGTGTGTAAAATACATTTTAAAATGCTAAAAAGAGTTTCTTCATGTTAATTTTCCTCTCCCCTTTTTTTTTCTTTTTCAACCTTCCATATGTTACCGTCACCTTTTTCAATTTGTGTATTTTTTTATTTTTTTTGTTTCTTTGTAAATAATGTTTGTACAAGCAAATCGCAGGGTGTCGTGTACTTGCAATTGTTCACAGAAATAAAACAGGTGGAGGCTAGGCGAATTGATTAGAAAGATTTATCTCTACTTTAGATCTTAATTTTACCCGCTTCAATGGACGAATGCACAAAGCCACAGAGATTCTCCAAATGGGGTCGACTGACTCCCAGGGGACCTGAAGATCGTCCAGGGGTTCCACGAGATCGTCCAAGGAGGACACACAAGCATTTCCATTCGTCACATACATTATTAATGATCATAAATGTACAAATATAATATATATTTTTTCATTATAATTATTTTTAGAGTTATTAAAAATATTGTGTCAAAAAATTTATAAATATAATACCTACATTTTTTATATTGTAGTTGTATTTACATTAAAACATATTATGACTAATTTATCCCATAGTATAGCCTACTATAATTTTATTACGATCATTTTTTAATCATTTATCCTACATCAAGGGGTGCGCGAATCAGCTGTTCCCTGTTTAGAGGTCCGCGTGACTAACACGTTTGACAACTACAGCAAGGCATCGCTACAGTTCTGTTAATGACGGGTAGATCAGGGTTTTAATCCTGGTTGGGTCTATTGAGGATGGTTTTTCTAAATGGTTTCTCACTCTCCTTCCATGCAAATGCGGGTATATTATATCTAAAATGTTTCTTTCCTCATCCCAACCCCATTATAATAATGATCATATATACGTATAACCTAAACATTTAGGTAAAAATGAACTTTCTTACTTTTCTCCCTGTACCGTTCATTTGTAAAATTTATTAGTAATCTATACATTATTTCATTAGTTTTTTCTAGAAGTTAAACAAACCTTTATTCAAGCTTTAGTTTTAAACATTTTCCTTGAATGTTTTCTAAGACGACATATTGAAAAACCCTTTGGTGGTTACGACCCACTGGCTGAGTATTACTGATCTTGAGTATCTGAAACGGAAGAGAATACATCCTTCAATTCGTATTGCAATCTGTCTCTCAGCTTGTCCATTAAAGTTTTGTGTCTTTTGGTCAAAATAGGGGAGGGAATGGGGTGGAGAACCCACCATATACCCCCACCCCTTTTTCATTACTGCAGTCCACTGTCTACCCACCCTTCAATTCCATCTGAAAGTACATAACCAGTTAGTATCTGGATCAGATCATCAACGTTTACAACTAAACTTGACAAAATTATCTCTACGAAAATTGAGGGTTTTATATATACATTTTTGAGATTACTATATAATCAAATGGATAATTATCTTTTACATAACAATTTGATTTAAGTTCAAATTTGAGTACACATTAGCTTTCGGTGACGTTAGATTTTTAAAGGTGGTAAATTTTGTGACAGGTTGTATTTAATAATTTATTAATAAAAATCTAATATAGGAAGATATAGTACAAAACATGTCTAGAACATTATATTCCATGTTTTACTTTCTACGCAGCTATACTTTTTTTTAAGGTTTAAACTTCTAATATTACCTACTTCAGTGGCTGCGTTTCACTTTCGTGTTAAACTAGACTACCGATGACAGGATATAGGAGTTCGAATCCTGATCGTGTGTACCGAGGATGTTTTTTAAAAAATTTAAATAAGAAAATCACTCTCCCTCAACGCTAATTCCGTCACACTCCCTCTAAATTAAACATTCTTAATCCCTAAATCATTAGCGTGATTATACATATGTGTACAACCTGAATAAGAAGTAACACATGTTGCTAAATAAATAAACAAATAAATACATAAAAGAATATGTTTGTCATATTAATTCAAACCTTTGTAAAACAAAAGTCTCAATAATTTTCTTTAACTATACCTTTGTTAACCCTCCTACTACATTAATATATTAAATATCATAAGAAAATAAAAATTAAAACTATCATTCTTACACCAGTAGGCTTAGATTAATATTTTACCACCCCACCCCCCATCTATTTCTTTAGAGCATTCGAGCTAGCCTTTTAAAAGTCACGAAATAAATGGAAGAGAGGGGGAATATCGTTCCAAACTCACGACTCTTCATGTTTGGCTCTCCGTTAAGTTGTTTGGAAACTAGTCCAAACTCCCGACTCTTCATGTTTGGCTCTCCGTTAAGTTGTTTGGAAACTAGACTCGGGGGGCAAGCCGACATTCTAACATATGGCCACAGTAAGGACGAATCGCACCAAAGTCATTAGACATACTCTGCCACCCCCTCATTTCCTCCTCACCCCTCATCTAGAGGGATTAATGTCTCCTGGCAAGCTTTACCGAGTTACTTACCCCTGTATTTGCCTCACTTTATGTACCCAGAGAGAACAAACTAAATTACTGAGAATAGAGTGGCTGTTGCCACACCATTCTGTGCGTCGTCCATACCTCCCCCTCTAACATCCACCCTTCTACACCGTAAAGTGCATTTTATAGAGAGATATAACGGAGTGGAGGGGTTGAAAACGCTTGATTTGAGATAGCCACAAGCACTTTTCGCAACATTCCCCATCTCTAGATGCCCGTGGACCTTTATCCTCTGCCCCACTCCTCACTATACCCTCCTTCCTAAACAATCCCCTTTCAATAAAACTCCAACCCCCAATATTCTCCCGAAAAATTGCTCTTCTATTGTTGCTTCTTACGTCGATAGGAGTTGACAGGCTAAGGTTGGAGCGATTGTAAAATGTTTTTTTTTAAACTCTCTTATGATTTTGGTCATTTTTCAAAGTTACGTTTTTTCTTTGTAACCTTTTCATGTATTTTTTTCTGTACACAACAATATTATTCGTTTCTTAAGAATAAAATAGGTTGACGTGAGTTGAAAAGGCCAATGTAAAGTGAGTCACTCAAATTATTATGGAAACCTTTGGGATTGATAAATTGTATTTTATGTTATATATGTATACTTTTTAGGAGTACACTATACTATGCCTTGCTACCCGTCAGGGATATTCACATATTTACATTTATGAGTAAGGTAGAATTGACATAGAATATAGATGGATATTCTCGTGAAGGGAGAGGGAATGGTAAAACATAAAAAAAAACTATCTCAGCAGGTTTGGTCGTGATTTGAACCATTATCTTCACACAACTAGAGAGCCAGGCAAAAATAAATTTAACGCCTTGTCCCCCGTGATCAGCGTTGCGGTATAGTGGGATGCAAATAAATGATTTATTTATCATAGGTTGATTATATTGTAATTATAGGGTTATCATGGATTTTGGTAAAAAAACAATGTCCCAAAGGGAGTCGAGCTAATAATTGTGTTGTTTTTATATTTGATGAGTAAACTTCCTCTTTTTAGTGTTCAAAGGCACAACCAGTGTAGCCCGTACCAAATCAAAACCTTGTCTTTCTGTTAGAAAACCTACTCTCTAGCTCTTAATTTATGTCGGTAGAGCATCTACTTTTAGTAGGTTCATGCAGTAGGAACAGCATTTAATAGCCATGAAACCAGCTAAAACTAACTTTATATCCATTATAGCATTCTATTAGGACATCATGTGATAGTTATAAAAGTCACTTATACCACTTTTATATTAGTGGTAAAATTCTGATAGTACATCATTTGATAATTATTACAAAGGACGCTGATACCACTTTTATATCCATAGTAAAATAGGACATCATTTAATAAGTTTATTTATTATTTACAAAAATCATTAAAATTATTTTCATATTTTATAGTAAAATTCTGGTAAAAGAAAAGTATTGAAACATATATTTACAAAATCCATTATAATTTAAATTAATTATTGATAATGGCTTCATATCCTATGACTTTATGCAAAACATTTTAAAATATTTTTAATAAATTATGTAATGGTCAAAATTATTTCTACATATTTAAATCTGTCTTTATATGTTCTTTTAGTAATGTAAATGGAAGCTATCACTAGATATAATTATTAAGGAAAAAATCAGTATTTTCATGTAGATCAAGAGAGGTGTTTTAAACGTTAAAAAATCCCTTCAATATTTTAGAAGTCCTTTGATATTTGTAAATATTGATTTCCACCAAAATGTAGGCAAAAATTGTCGGCAGGTTTATGACCAATTGAAAAGTTTAAATTTTGAGCTTTAAAGTTTTTTTAGTAATTCAATGACGTTTTTCTTGAAGATCTTTAATTTTGAGACTGATGCAAAAGGTTATAAACCTTGATCTAGTATTTATCTATTAAGTACAGTCATGTTTTGAAAGATCACTAGAGATAGGGGTTTTATATAAGTTGTAATACATTTATTAAAATAAACTTTTAAGCTTTAAATTTAAACTTTTTTTTAAACTATTTAGAGCCATCCCCTATATTTTGGTGAAAACTATATTAATCCTAATAAATCTGAGATTTGTAAACGTCTGCAAAGCTTCTCAATTCTCTCCCTTATAGCACTCTTAACAAAGAACACGGGCCTGGTCTATACAGAGGTTTAAACGAAGGGTTCATTTCTTCTAACCTTTACCGTTCTCATTTCTAACCCATAAGTGTAAATATGTGGTGTCCTGGACACATATTAAGGTGCGATGCACACACAAACCAAATCATTTTTCTTAAACATGTCACTAAAATTATATTAAAAAAAAGAATGTTTAGAGAGAGATAGTAAAATATTGTAAAGTTGTTTCTTAATAGGGAGACAAATAATTTGATTTATTTGTATTGCAAAAGTGAGACAAGTATACTTATACAGTATTAAATAATAAATGTAGGTAAAAAGAGGTATTTTTCAATATATTTTATTATAGTGTTAAAAAAGACGATGAAATTTATTTGAGTGTCAAAGAAGCCTTTGAATATTCAACAATTTTGATCACAATAAAAAACACATACTATGTTTATGTTTCTGACAGTTTAACATTACATTGTTTCAATTCCATTCCCTTATTCTGTTCCTAGTTTCATCCACTTGTAATTGAATTCTCTTGTTCTTTTGACGAGACGAAAAGCGGGGGCAGGAGGAAGGCTTCTGGAACGTTTTACGGCGAACGCTTTTCGTTTTGTTAGTTCGCTTTGAAAATTCGAAGGTAACGAAAGAAAGACTGGAAGAAGAAGAAAAAAAACAACAGAAAAGGAAAATGAAGAATAAAGAAAAGTGATGGCACGTGTGTGTTTTGCTATTCTTCTCGTCTGTAGCTTATCTTCACGGAACAAGAATGGAGAAGATTTGTTATTTGGGCTTATTTTAATATTTTCCAAATCCCCTGTAAAACACTTCTTAGGTTAAATTAAAATTTAAGACATAGAAATATTTATTTATTAATTTATAATAGCCTACCTGTGATGTGAGTGTTGAGTTTCAAATCCTTGCTGAAACAAAAATTATGAAATCTAAGTTAAAAGGTTAACACCTGCAAAATAGGATGTAATTAAATAATTGAGAATTGTCATTATAAGACTTGAGAATATACCATTTATGATTAAACAAGGTTTATGATTGAATAAAGTTTAAATTAGAGTTGATAAGTATAAAATTAATGTATAGGTTAACAAATACGAAACGAGTGTGAAGTAGAGATTGTAGTCTAATATTCTAAGCCTTATCTGTTTACTTGCCCCATTACTCCTTGTGTATTTCCAGCATTGGAAAGATACTGGAATACTTTATTATTTATAATAATTTATGTCCACTCCTTACTTTTAACTTGTTTAGAATGTTATCTAAAATGTTACTTCTTAGGTTGTTAATTTATGTGTTTGTTTGTGTATTTGTCTTTTACTTTTCATAGTGGCTGTCCGTATATTTTCATTACCATGGTAGGGTTGAGGTATTTAATTTAATAGAAGACTTATTGCACATTTACTTTATTTATTTTTACCGTTCACTCAGTCGAACTAAGCTGGAAAGAAAGAAGAATACAAGTGGAACATATATTAATAAAAAAGCTCACCGATTGCAGCGCCATCCAGCCACATTTACATTCTAAGCGGAAGGTATGTGAAGTAATAATGATAAAAAAATACGGAGATAAGAAATAACGCGGAAAATACATAACCAGATTATTGATTGTATCAGCGCCGTGCAGTTATGTTAACCTTTCATGTGGAATAAATGCGAACAAACAGTGATAAAAAAAAAGCACGAGGAGCGATTAATATAATATTTAGCTCTGGTCTGTAGACAGATTACGGCCCTTCCTTCAAATAGTCCACCACCCTGTGACAGAGCCATCGATACCTTAAAAGAGAGCCGTAGAGCGCAGCACAAGCTAACTTTATATCTTTTGAGTCGTGGAACGTAGTCTCTTGTTTTATTCCCTTCCTAGTCTTTGACGTAGAGTCGGGACGCAGGTTTCACCTCTTCAGTGGTTGATGGGCCACCCGAACCCCCTTTTTGACGTCGTCAACATTACGTCTTCTAGAAGGTTCACCACATGGATAAATGAACCAAATGCTGTGTTGTTTTTCTTCTTCTTCTT
>CABFOW010003696.1:19470-51140 GCA_902141385.1 Timema californicum | reverse complement strand
GGGAGGTGGTTGTCGGGTGTTGTGTCTGTTCTAGAGTTAAGTTAGTTTATAAGTAGGTTCAGAAAGTGTACATTAAGTACCTCAAATAAAAAATATTATGTTTTTATAGTGCGTTTGCAGATAACTTGGGTATAATTTTCAGTTACACTTTATTGATTCTAAGCCACAATCTCTCTCGAATCCTGCTGGCAAATACGTGACCGCTTCCACCGCAAAACCTCGTCCCTAGAAAACCAACGCCCGCCCTCCCCCTGTATTATTGGCTCCAAAATAACACGAGTTATTGAAAACAATAGCAGTGGAAGGACATTAAGCCAATACGCTCCTCTTAAGCTTTTTACACTGACACAGAACTAGAAACTGAACAAGTAATTGAGTCCCAAACGTAAGTCCAGTGGTATCGTTGGAATACATTGATTAAATTCTGGTATCAATAATCAACAAAGTTTTTTTTTTTTTAGCATTCACCACTATTGCAAACCCTCTGTGGTGGATGAGTGGTCTAACGCGCTACTCTCATGTAGGACTAGACTGCCGAAGATGGGGAGATCGGGGTTTGATCACTGTCGGGTGCACTGAGGGTAGTTTTCCCTTAATAATTTTACACTCTTCCCTCCCACAAATGCGGGTGCCTATCCTCTAAACCAAACCTCCGTAATCCCTAACACATTAATGTAATTATTACATAGGCGTATAACATGAACGGGTAGTAAGACACGGTGACAAAATATTTGAATAAAAAGCACAAATGTAATGGATGGGAGTGTAACGAAGCAAACTTTATTTTATCACTTTGGGAATTTTTTTACTTGTTGCGAAAATTAGTTTGATAGTTATTAATTTTTGCAAATTCAATACATTATATGGGAAAAATTGTTCTTCACCGATTTCACTGACACACAGATCTAGTTAATTTTTCTAGTATATTAATGGAGGAGTTTAAATATATTTTAAGACTTTTATTTGATTGAAAGTAAAATTACTATTTTAAACTTATTAATATCTGGTTTAGTTACTACGAATTCACGTTATGGTTACTAACGTTATAGCGGACATGGCATTCAGTTCGATCGCCTTATGTGTAGAGTATTTACCACTGTTAGCACAGAGTGCTTGCTACCTAGGGTACACCAATGGAGGTTGTCTATACGTACCCATGGTGATCTGGTGGTCTAGGGGTAAGGTGTCGAACTTCTCCGTTGTGGTCCGGGTTTCAATCCTTGGTCCCGACACATATTTATTTGATTACCGAACCTTTCCTTCACCTCTGACAAGACATCTTGTAAATGTGGGGAATGCGAGGCTTCCACTGTGGTTCGGATTCCACGTTAAACTGTAGGTCCTCCATTTCATCTTACAATCACCCTAGCATTACACATTGGCGTAAGTGCGTATAACCCGAACGGGTAGTAAGACGCGGTGCTAATAATATACGTACCCACAATAAGATGATGTGATGATAGTGAATATGTAGGTATGAACTAGCCAGAGGCTTAAACCTAACTCAAGCCTAATTTACAAATTGATCGTCGGGATAGTTCCCCTTAAAGAGTAAGATACCCAAGCTACCAGCCGGGGATTGATCCCGGGACCCCAAAGTTCGTATAAATTTGCACTGATCACTACACCACTGGGCCGGATGGGTTCTAGTGAAATCCATCTATATAAATAAGGATGATTGGGTAGGGATATGAAAGGTAGAGTTGGGAAGATATATACCTTCGATTTTGTGGAGGAAGAGTGGAACCATCAAGAAATTCTACCCTCAGTTCCTTCTGCAAGGATTTGAAACCCTACACTCACATCATAGGTAAGCTATTCCAAGTTAGCTTGGTACTTAGAGTTCGTTATTACAAGTGGATCTTCATAGCTTTAAATTATGATAATTAGATCATATAGCGATAGCTACATGTATCAAAATATATGTAGTTACCTAATCTAAAACGCATTGCAATGCTGTTTTAACCACTCTCACGTATGATATAAATGTACACGAGTAATACAATTAACCTACGCCGGCTGGTTCTAATATGTAAACGTGTTCAAAGGCCCGAGTTTGAGTTCCAACAAGCCGGGGGCGTTCATATGGCATATTTTCCGTCGAAAATCCTCCCTGCTGACACTAAGCTGAATAATTCTCAGCAGGGTGCTCTGGGCCATATCGTGGTAGCAGTGCTTCTCCCTGGACGCCACGAGTTTGAATCCTGCTACCCGTAACATGTGCTCACATTTATTTATTAGTTTCGGTGGTTCGTGAAAAGGGGGAGAGTACGCCTGGGGCTAATATATGGGGGTGGTGGGGTCCCTTTTACGAAGTTTTTTTCCCCCAGTGGTGTGCACCTAATTAGAGTGAAGAGGGATGCACCATGTAATGGGAAATTTGGTAGTTTGGTTTGTTAGGTTAGCGAAACAGTAGGGGTAAATGGATGAGGTTGCGTTTGAGAGGGGGGAGGGCTCTAGTATTTCCAATGAGGGTACGAACTATGAACCCACTGGCGTGGAAAATAACAAGCAGGGATAACAGGTGTTGACATGTACCTACTTGCTAACCCCTTATTGCTTTAACCCTATCTCATAACCTTTAATATCGACTAATTAAATCTGAAAAAAAATCATTGCAGTTATTAATATTAATACTCATTTTAATTACAAACTCTTTTACATTGGCGCTTTAGGGGCTTCTGCTAGGTGGGAAAAAATACTAAAAATAAACTAAAAATAAACTGAGAACCATCTATGGGTAGGCCCTACAGCCATGCATGATTCTAAAATAAACTTCGTGTTTGATTGTGACCATGTCGTTTTATTACATACATTATTTTCTTTTTACAATCCTCTAGAGTGAAATGTTATGTTCTACAATCAGAACAGTTTACCAAATATAAAAGCGTTAGGCAATGTAAAGGGCCCAAAACATTTTCGTGTGAATATTTTAGATATTTTATACATAGTACAGTACTTCCATTTTGGTAACGCTTCGCATGGGGATTAAAATGTAGATTCGTAGAAGCGATAGAGGTTAGTAAAAGGCTGATAAACCGGGCAAGTTTCTAAATGAATTACAGTCACATTTGCATAGAAAATTTAGGGAGCTTCATAGTAAATGATAATCACATAGATTCTATGGGTTTGAAAGTTTATTTTTAACACTGTATATGCATACAAAAACTGCTATTGTTAAATCCTTTTTTAAGTGATTAGTTTACTAACTACCTAAAATAATAAGAATAAATACTAGAGAATATGTATATATTATGTATACACACACACACACACACACACGCGCGCACATCACATCCTATTAACTGTCCGGGCTTGGGTTAAGTATGAGGAAGGTATAACTAAGAGAAAATGTAGCCAAATTTGCGTGTAACGAGAGCGGGAAATAATTTAAGAAAAACCCACCACCTGTATACTCTACCAGAATTCGATAACTTACCTTTCCATCATCGTAAAACCGAACTAGAGGGTTTTTGATATCTAGTTCACGTTCTCATTAATTCGGGCTTAACACGTTTGATTATAAACATAAAATAAAACATAGATTATTTTGATTTACTAAATATTTATAGAGATTTGAGTTTTATTAAAATGTATACATAATATGTCAAGATATTTATTTATCATACAAGTAATTGAGAACATTTGTACTTATAGACAATTTAAAAAAAGTAAAAATATTATAAACCATATATACATTATTCAATTGCTTTCAATTAAAAGTGATAATCAAATCATCCCCCCCCCCATTTGTAACGAGATTCCTGCGAGACAGATTTACTGATATTTGCGATACGCCTACATGCTTACATCAGTAATATATGTTATCTCGATGTTTCATCAACTTAGCCTGCAAATACCTCTCTTAGGGGTTAATAAAACTTTCCGCTAACAAGCTTATCTTATATTTATGGATTAAGGGTTACATATTACAATCTATAAATCATTATGAATCCATCTATTATATATGATTGGTCTTGGTCTTTTTTTTTACATGCATACACCTAAAACCGAATAGCTGAAATAAAATGAGATTAGGTAATTCCTGAAAGTATATACGTCCAAGATAGCCATGAAAAGCTCTACCTTCCATATAATTATATCAAATATAATAGTATTGGTCTCAATTCTCTTTCTATTCATCTCTTTAAAAAAATCTGTGACTGATACATTAAAAGTGTGATGTTTTTAGAATGTATACTACCCCATTTGCTACTTTGACCTCTGACCGACACACAGAGCCTACTTATGAAATAATAGTATGAAGGAGGACATTAGCTTTTTTCCCCCCAGGCTTTTTCAACCAAGCATACACACACACACACACACACACTTTCTCTCCAGCTTCCAACTGGGGTCTACATTCACACATACTACATACTCACATACACAATAACAGCCCACTGCTCTCCACACGACTTACTTCTCCACCTATATCCTACCAGGAATGTAATCACGTTAGTCGGACAGCAGAGTAGTAGTGCCTTCATACCCTCCCTTCCTCACGATGCTCTTATAACAACCGACTGTTTGTTCTAATTAAACCCTTTCTGCGCAGGCGCGCCTCTCGAGATAAACCGCGGTGGAAAGGAAGGTTCTCCACGCAGTAACTTACTGATTACATCAGGTTTCAAATATGATATGTCTGTGAATATAACAGAAGTGGGATTGTGGTTGAATAAATGAATGGGGCATATATAATCGTACCTGTGTTGGTTTTAAGCTCCGCTTGTGTAATAAATTTAAGGGGGACCCATCTACTGCAGGACTGAAACACACTCCAAGCGTTCGCTTGTCTCACAATATTTAAATAGTGAACTTATCAACTCCCCATACGCCAAGTTAGAAGAGAAAGCTACCATTAATGTTCTGAGACCCGTCGACACAGTGAGGTCATTAAGGAGAAAGCTACCGAAAAACGTTATATATCTTGAATAAACCATAGACCCGATTAAGTGGAAGCATGGTCTAGGGCGTTACTCTCGCAACAGATTGGACTGTTGATGTCGGGGAGATCGGAGTTGTAACCCAGTTTGGTGTACTGAGGGTGATTTTCTTAATTGAACGCACACTGCCAAATGTTACAGGTTAAGAATATACACCTTAGTGAGTGAAATATATGAAACTACGTATAGTATTTTTTTAAAATGGGCATCAAGTAACCGTGTAACCACACCTCTGGTCATATAATCTAATACTTCACACTCATTTTGGACTAGGCTATTGGTGATGGGAAGATTAGGGTTGGAATCGTATTAGGCTCTACTGAGGGGGAATTTTCCTCAATTGTTTCCCACTCTACCTCAATGCAAATTCGGATACGTTTATTATGACTCCACCTTCCTTCTTTTTCAATTAGAGTAGTGTGTATAGCCTAAACGATTACTAAGGCGAGGTGAAAAAAAAAGAAATGTTGCGATGGCTTTTTACTGACTGGCGTCGGTCACAGGAAGACGCTGGGTAAGGCGTGTGCGACGACTATCTCCCCACGGCATCGCACACGTCGCCGCAACCCTCTGCAAACACTTATTAAATTAGCCTTATAGGTCCCGTGATACCACCCTTATCTTACTCAGGGGAAGAGGGTTAGTCCACGCACGCATTGAACACCTGCTATCTCACGCACCCATACAAGCACGCACGTATGGTGCAAACGTCTGACGTCACAGTTGTTTCAACGGTGACTAGCTGTTTTATCTATGATTTATAAACTAACTTTTTTTTTTTTATTGTACATTAATTTCCGTGATAGTAAGTATCCTACAGCAAATTGCGAATAGAATTTGTTAAGATGGAATGGAAGGGGTCGCGAGAAAAAGCCAGTGTTTTTTTTTAGTTTTTTATTGAAAAACTTTTTTTTGCCGAAATAAATAAAATATTGCTTCACTACAAACATAACTTAATTTTTTTCACATGGTGCACTCAACAATTTTTTTATATCTTTCAAGGGTGTCATGAAATTTAATGACAACTTTTTCTCTTCGTTTAAAAATATTGTTAGATAGTTCTCTCATGCTTATGACAGATATTCAACGACTGTTGATATCACTATGTGAAGAAAATTAAACTCTTATGTTTATACTGAAGCAATATTTTATTTATTTTGCCCAAACAAATATTTTGCCATAAAAACTAAAAAGACACTGGCTTTTACTCGTGACCCCTTCTATTCTACCTTAAAAGAGTTCTTATACAAACACTACCATAAAAATAACTATATAATAAGTTTGATAAGAATGCGGTTCTTTTGAAAGGGTAGTGAGTCACTATGAAAATGGAGGAATTTATTTTTCCTGCAAATATATTCCAATTATACTTGGGTGACTTTTTAAGGTGCAGCAGTGAAATAAATAGCCACTGGTGATCTCGTGTTTTAAGGCGTAAATATCACAATACATGAAAACATAAAATAAATACAGCTGATATGTAGGCCACACATTAAGATTTGCTTAAGTACGTAAGATTGTGCCAAATATTGTTTTGAGTAGGCCTAACCTTACGTTTACTAAAATAAGTACGAACAGTTCCCGCTTATTAGATTTCTGGCCTTTGGAGCTAGCCACATCGGTGGTCAAGTGGTTTACGTGCTAGACTCTTCATATAGGTAAAGTTTTTAAAAAATATGTCCCAAGTGCAGACACTAAGATTTTCCTGAGTACTAAAGCTAACCTTATCTATCTTAAAATCTAGTGGTAACACTCAAATAAACATTTTAATATATTTGAATGATAGTAATTGCATTGCTTATCAGCTATCATTGCATTCCCGCTTCGGTGGTCACATGGTCTAACGCGCTACTTTCGTATTAGGCTAGACTGCCGATGACGGTGAGATTGAGGTTCGAATCTCTTTCGGGTATACTGAGGGTGGATTTCCACTCTCCGTCCACACACATGCGAGTACACTTCCTCTGAATATAGGTTTCCTAATCCCTAAAACCACTGGAGTAATTAGTACATAAGCGCATCACCCGCACATTTAGTGAGACGCAGTCCAAAAAAAAGTTATCATTGTTATGAATATGAATTTAAAAAAATCAAATAAAGAATAATTCATTTGCCAAATAAATATTTTTTGCTTAAAAATAATGCGAATAAAAAACAAAGTTAAACTAAAATAAAATTTATCTTAGACTTCCATAAATAATTATAGAATAGGACTTTTTTTTTAATACAATTTTGAATCTTTAGAAACCACACTTCTTTAAGACAAAGTAATAATATTTATAGCGGACCAATTAATGGACATACTTTGACCCTGGGTAATAAACTTCATTTAAATATGGAAATCAATGCATGAATGACTCCTTAACAAATGATTTATTTTCAAATAAATAAATAAAATTAATTACTTACCTGATATATTTTTTCATCCCACAAGTAAATCTTTATATATAGCTAGGTTGTCAAATGTAAGTTTATTTAAACTATTAGTTTTTCTTTTTCTAAATATGTATTAATATAGGCCTACACATTTTGAAACTGAGTCTTTTAAGTAACAATCGAATAATGTCTTTCTGAATTACCAGTCAGTAACCACTCTAGATTCTATACAATATAAATAACTAACCCACTTTATAGATCATTCCTATCAGAAATTATGGACCTTAAGTACGTTTTTACGATAAAAAAAAACAGCTCAAAGATAATTTGCAGTTACAAGGATGAACATATTTACAGTCATTACTGGAATGAAAGCGTACGCTTGATAATCCATATTGGGCCTATTGAAAAATTGATTCCAAGCCGTCGAACTCTCATTAGCTTTAGCTGCGGTCTATGCCGCATACACGTGTGTGTGTGTGTGTTTTTGAACAGGTTTTTTTTGTTGGTAAATGGAGCGAATTAAATTGAGTTTGATAGCTGCCCAATGCGCGCTTCATCCATCTGACCGGTGAAACTGATTAGAAAGGTTTTGAGTGGTAGCCTAAACAAAACCAGATAAATATTTCACCAGTAATTGGGAGTTGGTTTTTCGGTTCCAGATGGATCAACAATCGAGTTTCCCAAAAGGAAAATTCAAATAAAATAGTTTATATTTGTAACAATTTTTTTAAATTTACTCATTTAAAAAAATGGGTTGTATAGAGATTTAATCTATTCGCTAGATATGATATATATGATGTTATATATAGTGCCCATATTAGCTTACCCATCTCAGTGGCGTAGTTGGCTAACGCGCTAGTCGTGTTGAGCTCGACTGTTGATGACGGGGAGGTCGAGGTTAGAATCTCGGTCAGGCGAACTGGGAAGGGGGGGGGGGTGTTCCTAAATGGTTTTACACTCTCCCTCCACGCAAATGTGGGTTCACTTACTCTAATTCAACCTTCCCAATTCCTAATCCATTAGCGTAATTAGTACTTAAAGCATATAACCCGAACGGGTAGTAAGACGTGGTGCTAAATAATAATAGACAATAAACATATTAGCTTGGAGAGGAGATGGGGAAACCACAATGATAAATAATATTTGGAAAACCATCTCACTAAATCCAGTCGATATTTGAAACTTGACCTCACTGGGAAACCACTTTATTACGAGTTTGATGCTTTACTCCGAATTACCACCGATGAGGATATGTAATTAATTATATTGGTATCAAATAAAAAATCGGCATCAATCCCTAAATATTTTGTTATAACCACGTCTTAGTACTTGCCCAGGTTACACGCATATATGAGCATTACTCTTTTGGGTTAGATATGAGGAATGAAGAATTGTTGGGGTAATATACCTGAATTTGCATTGCAGGAGAGTAAGAAATAATTTAGGTGAGAACCGTTTTCGATAAACCCAACCGGGATTTAAACCCCGATGTACCCTTCATCAGCAGGCCAGTTTAACACCAGAGTGACGTCTTTTGTACACTGAAGCGGATCATGTTTAAACATAACTTTCTTAAAACCCTTTTCAGGGAGCGAATGAAAAAGTACTGGCTCCGGTACGGAAAATTAAAATTAACGGCCGGAGGGTTGGTTGTCCTGACCCCATGACACCCTTTATCCGCAGAAGTTGGCACTATCTTGGCCAACAGATGATGCCTGCTTGGTCGGTATGACTCAATCGTGTGGGGACGTCTTTTTTTTTTACATGATTATATACGTGGTGCCGCCCTTCCAAACCCAGTCCCTTCACCTAATCAGTAAGCCCCAAGTTCCCATTACGGAAAATTTACTGACCAATTACCGGAACGTTTTTATCTCTAGATTGATACCAAACTCAATATTTTAGTTCAACCATTCAAACAAGATACCAGTTTCATAGATTGACAACACAAATAATTACTTCACTGCCGTTGACGTGTTAGCTAACAAACAAATCTATAAAGTCAGAAACTAGTTCACTCTCCAACTAGCACTAAGCTCACAGAAGTGATGATTTTTCTCTTTCTCTCTCATCAACAGCAGGATTTTTGTGGCATCTAAAATAAGCTCTTCTATTTGCCCTCCCCCCTTTTTTATTATTTCCCCCCACCCACCATCTCGTCTATGGTGATGCCTCTTTGACGTCAGAGCTGATTTCCGAGTCTCTCCGGACTGAATAGGATCTATTCAAGTTTGTCGGTGTAATCTAATTTCCATAAGTGTAAGTAGACCTGATATTGATCTTAGTGTCATTGAGAGTATCCGGTTTCTTCTAGACAGACGTCCTCTTGGTATTTTTTTTTTGGGGGGGGGAAGGGTGGCTGAGCCTACATCAGTATCATCATTACCGTTCCTCGTCCTTTCTGGATAAAAAAAAGACCATCTCGCATCGGCTGAGAAGGGATGTAGATGAACCAGAATGAGGGGCTTTATGCAGCACGTGATCCGCTGCGCGATAAACTGTTGAGGCTTGTGGGGAAGAAAAAGTGGGCTGGTTAGCAGGCCGGGGAACAAGAGTTTCATACGCACTTGAGACTTAGAATTTGTGCCCAATTTGTATTCTGTATAATATAAATAAACCACCCCCGTGCGAAACGCAAAATAAGAAAACCCAAAATACCAGACAAAAATAGAAAAAACAAAATTGATAAGTAAATAAAAAATAGGGGGTGACCCTTCGTCCCCACATCCCATCCTTTCCCTCACTCCTTAAAACGTATGCAATTATATTAACTCTTCATCCCCTTACTTTTTCTTAAAACATACAGAAACTTTTATATTAAATATCAAAGTGTTTTGCCGACAAAGCTACCCATAATGTCATAGAACCGTAAAAGTGTTTATATTGTATGTCACTATTAATATATATATATATAATTAAACAACCGGCCAAGTGGTGTAGTGGTCAGTCCACCTCGCTACAAGCTTATCGGTCCTGGGTTTGATTCCCGGCTGGTACCTTTGATATTTTTTCCCTCTATGGGAATAATCCCAATCTAGTCATTAGGGTTTGGTTAATTAGGCTTAAATCTGGTTACGACACATCCAAGCTCCACAACATCACAATAACTTTCATCACATAATCTCGTTGTTGGTACGATGACGTGTAAACAATCTCCTATGGTCCACTCTGTGCAACGTTATGTGACACCAATCTGGCTAATAGTCTACACATAACGCGATTGAATTTGGATGTCATATGTGCCATACGATAAAAAAAAGTACTAGATAAAATATTAAGATGTTATTTCTTTATTTAAAAATAGTTTTTAGCTTATTTAATCTAAATATTTCTTTTTTTAAATAAAAAAATGGTTTGCAGTCTTACCAAGAAGTATTCCAAGCTATGCAGTTAAGTATGTTGTTTTCTTGGCGAACTTATCGCTTATAAAGCAATACATATAATGTTAAGGTAATTAACGTTGAGTCAGAAATTTTGAAATTTTACATTTAGGTCAGTTCAAAGAACTTTAATTTGTATTTGTTTTTGCAATTTTAAGTATTTAAATTTTAACTTGTGGCTGTATAGATGGGTCAGAGGAGAGCGTTGATCAAACATGCTTGGTATAATACAACCGTAAATGTGTTGAATTTTATTTGCTGATTTTATGTTTGTTTCTATGGACTGGCCTTATTTTTGATTCGGAGGTCCTGGGATTGATCCCCAGCGTTTCAATATCTTTTTCTGTGAAGTAGTGGGTCTGTAACGGGGTCAGTTCAGCCTCTCCTCAGCCTCTTGAGAACAAACGAGGACCAACGAGGAGTTACTTGTACGAAAAAAATAGCGGCTCTGGTATAGAAAACTGAGATTAACGGTTGGAGGGTTGGTTATGCTGACCATATGACACCGTCTATTCGCCAAAGTCTGCTCTATTATCACCAACAGATGGCGGATACTTGGTCGGTATGGATCTATTGTTGGCTGACGTCATGTAGTTTTTTGAAATGGTAGTAATATGGTGCTTAAGTACCAGTATGCTTGTTATTAGTTGACGTAATAATATATAGTTAAGTATTCTATGGAAGAGGAGGGCTACTCTTGAAGAAATGTAATCTGCTTATTCTTGGAAAGAGAAAGGGGAACCACTAAGTGAAGATATCTACATTCAGTAAATTAATTTCAGGTTTTGAGCCTCGACTCATAAGTCCAGAGCTAGTCTTTATTTTCCTGCTAGTTCTTATTTACATTAAATACAAATATATTCATATGTTTTTGTTTTTGGTGTATCCTCCATAACTAAGTGGGTGAGGTGGCCTTGTATATTATATATGTAGAGCTTCTCGTCGAGATGAATGCGCCTGAGGAAAGAGTTTCGAGATATCTATCTTGTTCTCGATGAAGATTATTTTCATGGGTGGGGCTCAAACGAAATAAAATAACCCCTTTCCCCCCTCTTTTATATCTCTCAGACCACTTCTTTCCTTTACTTCCCGATACCCACCCACCTTCCTCAACATCCAGAAGAGGATCCCCGCCCTGTCTAGCCAAGAAAGGGAGGAACGAAACATAGGGCTACTTTGCTGCTTTCGAGGGCGGGGTTCCCTTAAAAACAGTGCCCCGGCATTCTTCTTCAACTTGACACTAGCGCCTGCTGCGGAGAACTATGTAGGGCGGAAACCTGGAACTGTCGGTACATAAATAACGTCAGCGCCAAAAGGGGTGGCGTAGAGAGAACACTCTTATTCCCGTCAATGCCTGCAATCGCCCGAAGGGTTGGACGAAGGGAGGGTGAAAACCTTTCTTGAATCGATCACTTCCCTTTTGCATTGAAGCCAATCTTGAGATTGATGGCATTCCTAAAGCCGTTTGGATAGCCGCGATGCGAGGGGAAACACCGGAGGGACGATTTTGTTTCATCTTTGAAGTGTTGATGATTGTCGAATGTTTCAACATGGCTCGATTGGTTAAAAAACACATAAGAAGCTAATTTTTAATGTGATAAATCCAGAAGCACAAAACTTATTTAAGAGCTTGCATCACATGCCCATCAACTCTCTGATACAATCGGTTTGAAATCGTAAGTTAACATGAACACTATAACACGTGGATCATTTCTGATTAAACATTAATGGAGATAAAGAATTAATAGAAGTTCCTAATACTGAAAATTGTTTAAATATTAAGATATTTAGATAAAACCTGCATTGAAAAGGCCGTTTGTGACCATTTTAGAATGGTTTCACAGCTAAGCACTGTGCACAAATCTTTATTCTGTCTTAATAAGGACATACTGTAGTTATTAATTTGTCGCTTTGGCCTCCATCGTCACCGCGGAAAATGTTGAGTAATCATTCAAATATGAAGGCACTGTACACATTTCTGTTATATTTTGGTCTTTTCTTTTCCCTTTAACTTCCATACCTCGCTCGAGCCGGGAGCTGAGTTGGGCCTGTTATGATGAACGCACGCTCTTGGAAGAAAGAATATTCCTTGAAGGATGATAATAATTATGATAAATGGACCTTAATCTGATTCTGAAGGTACAGTTTCAATTATGTTGTCAGGTTGATTGGATGAATTTTTTTTTCAATAATTTTTTCTCTATCTTCCTATCAGGTTAATATATATATGTATATATATATATATAAATAAATAATTTTTAGAATTTATTTTTTGTAATCCGGTCTATATAATGTATAATATAAAAGTTTAGTTTTTGAGCAGTTTTTCATGGTTAATAAACCAATTGTTTTAACGCTTTCCGTAAGAAAAGCGTGATGCTAGAAAATCCAAATACCAGTTCGGAAATATTTGTAATTTTATTGGGAACTGAAATTAGCCTTAGAAATGGGCCCACACTCATAAGAAGAGATAAGAAAGTGAATAATCTAGTGCTGTAAGATTTCCACAAAATAAGATATGAATCTTGAAAAAAAAAGTACGCCATAGTGAAAACTGAAGATTTCAGTGAAAAGTTAAAGTACGATTGTTTTGTTGTGTGTGATTTTGTTCAAACAAATGTTGTAATGGCTTAACGATAAGGGTTAATATGCAATACTAATGGAGTAAGCAATGTGTGATCTTTTAATGAACCATTTTTAAACAAATGTTATAATTCTAGACCTCAGCCTCTTCAATACCTTCACCAAAAACTATAAATGTTAAATGAAAAAAAAAATTACTTATTCTGAAGGCAGCATACAAATTGTATTACTTTGTTAACTCCTCCAAATTTTACAAACATTTTACAAACCTTGTAAATTTATGGTCACAGAAAGGAGTATTTTGGTGAGATTAGACTTAGAAGTCGGACTTTATTTAGTACTGGAGCTATGAGAAGTTTTGAAACGTAATTAACATTTAATTAGAAAAACGTCAGTTCATTTAGTTAGTTCCGTGTACAGAGAATATATTCTTCCTAAATGGTTTTCTATTCTTCCACTCAAATTTGAATACATTATCGCTAGAATTCTATTTAGTTAATCTATACCCTATTAAAGTAACTAATGTTTTTGTATAACCTGAATATATATTAAGACACAGTGAGTATATGTATACATATATATTATTTTGATGTATAATGGAAAATTGGCAACATAGGTACATTAATCTTTAAAATCCACTGTGTTTAATACATTATGTAAACAAAACAAACATTAATGTGTACAAATTAAGATCCAAATCTTTGTGTTAGTTAAAATATTATGTCCTGAATTCTTAATTTTTAATGCTATCCATTATATTACCCATTCAAATACACTATTCGGTTAAGGATCAATAAGATATAATTTAGAGAAAGCTTCTGGAATTTATGTAGTGATAGTATGACCCTATTATTCAATAACAAAATATCTATATGCACATGATATTCCTGTCCCTCTCAAATCTAAACTTATTAAAAGGAAATCATTGTCCGCATGCTTACCAGTGCGGATACTTTTTAACGTCATTTTATAGTTTTCTCTCCTGCTGAAGTTTGGATCATTTTTTTTACAATACACTTTCCTCATGTTGTGCTCTTACAATTAAATATTATTATTATTATTAGCACCGCGTCTTACTACCCGTTCGGGTCATACGCACTTACGCTAATGTGTAGTGGTAGGGTGATTGTGAGGAAATGGAGGACCTACAGTTTAACGTGGAATCCGAACCATGGTGGAGGCCTGGCATTCCTCACATTCACAAGATGTCTTGTCAGAGGTGAAGGAAGGGTTTGGTAATCAGATAAATCTGTGCCGGGACCGAGGATTGAACCCCGGCCGCCAGCACAGAAGTCTGACACCTTACCCCTCGACCGCCAGATCACCCTTACATTTAAATAAGTTTTGGTTAGCGCAAACTAGTTATTAAACGTAAAAGCACCAAAGAAAATAGTATGTCAACAATCTGTTTTCCATTTACCACCACTTGTTTACAAATAAATAGTTAAATCATGTTTTCCCAAGTCACCAAAAGTTTTTCGAACCCTATTTCCACCACGTGAACCATTTTCAAAGAATTTCCTTAGCAGCAGATGATTTTGGTGATGGTACGATGGGCGTACACACCACGTTTTCGTCGACACAATATAAAATTGATACCAATTGTGTAGCAAAGCTGTTCTTTCTTATTTTGTTATCGAGTTTAAAATTGATAAGGGGAAGCGAGAAAGAAAAATGAAGAGTAGTCTTGAAGAAAGAAGGGATTGGAGGAAAGAATAACTCTCACTTAAAACAGAGTCGATGTAAGGTTACAATCTTTGTTGTAAGAGACGTAGCCTTTAGAAATTTCTGACAGACATTATATAGCTAGGAAAATATGGTGAGGTTTATTGAAGATATCAACTGTTCAGCACAAAAACATTCAGCAAGGATGTTGACACTTGGTTTTAGTCCGATCAATAGCGCCTGAATTCTGAAATCAATATGTTTACTTCCATTCCATTCTGAAGGCCTTTCTTTACTAGATAATGTTCAGTTGAAAGCGCTTTATTATATTTGCTTTCTTGTCTAAGCTGGCAACATTTGTGAGCCTTTTATTACCACGGGCTTTGGCTACTTTAAGGTCGGATGAAAGGGGTGAGGGGTATGCGAGTTAAGATGAGTATTTTTAAATTTTTTGATAAAAATAAATCCACAAAACGTAATTACAGTTAGTAAGGATTGGGAATAATCCAAACTTATTTTATGACCCTATTAGGAGAAACCAAATATTAAAATGTTGTCACGGTGGCTCTTAAATATAGCTAAGCAATTTAGGGGTTTTAACAACTTAAAACTCACAAAAATATAGCTCCAAATTATTGGCCACACACTACATGAAGGCTATAATTTTTTACCCAGCAAATATTCAAACAGGTCTTTTCTCTAAAAGTTGGTTCATAAATCTCCTTAATTTATGCCTCGAACCCACTTCAGTGGTCACTTAGTCTGTAGTGTCACCCTCGTATAGAATGAACTGCTAATTAAGGGAAATTCAGAGCTAGAATCCCTTTTAGGTGAACTGAGGTTTTATTTTTTCCTAAAGGTTTTACCATTCTACCTCAATGCAAGTGTGGGAAAATCACTTCTGAATTATACCTTCCTTATCCCTAACACATTAGTGTAAATATATGGATAGCCCGAAGTGGTAGTAAGACGTGGTCCACAATAACAAAAAACCAAGATTCGTCTATCTCAATCTCGTCTATTACCTAATTTCCTAAATGCTATTTATGAATAAATATATATTTTTAAATATCCAGGGTGCTCCTATTTATGTGAGAAGTAACTGTGGTGTAGATAGTAGACCACAAACCAAAACCAAAGTCTTTGTAATTAGAGTCCTACAGAAAATTTAGCATATTTTCAACTTTCAAGTTATGTGATCTACGGCTGTCCCTCGTTATCTTGATGGATACTATCAATACCCATAATATAATACTTATGATGTAGCAATTTGCTATCGCTTTTAGCCTTAAACATATTGTAACACGGGCAGTATAAATCTGCGGGTCGCGGGCCGTGCACACGTCACCGTGAGAACCGTGAGTTCCTTTCTGGATATTGGGGTATGCTGTTGATTAAACAAGATTGAAAATAAACAAAGAATATTCAAGGCTTTGAATATTAAAAATAGAACTACACATTCACTGATATAATTAAACTAGCTACAATTAAACAAGACACTGAATTAGATATAACCAGAGTATTATCTAGTAGGCCTATATAAGTTAGTAAGAGAATGAGAACACACAAAATAGTATAAAATAAAGTAAACAGATAAGACCCACAGTGACTATTGAAGTATTTAAAACACAGTTAAAAAAACACTTCATTGTTAACAAAGTTAACAGTATTATTATTAGCACCGTGTCTTACTACCCGTTCGGGTCATACACACTTACGCTAATGTGTAATGGTAGGGTGATAGTGAGATGAAATGTAGGACCTTCAGTTTAACGTGGAATCCGAACCACAGTGGAGGCCTGGCATTCCACACATTCACTAGTTGTGACTAATACACGTCTTGTCAGAGGTGAAGGAAGGGTTTGGGGACCGGGACCGAGGATTGAACCCCTGAGCCCCAGCACAGAAGTTTGACACCTTACCCCTAGATCGCCTGGTCACCCCTAAAGTTCACAGTAGCAATCAACGTCTATGTCACCATCGTAGTTCACTTAAGTCGCCACTTATCCCTGCGCACGACACACTGCACTGACCCATGTTACACTAACATTGGTTCACTGATCTATCCCGGGCACGCCCACTCACTCGCTGGACACGCTGGCCCACTCGATGGACACGCTGGCCCATTCACTAGCCCACTCACTGGACACGCTGGGTCAATTACTGGAGACGCTGGCTCACTCACTAGGCAAGCTCACAAACAGGACACGCTGCCCCATTCTTTGGGCATGCTATCTTACTCACTGGACACTATCCCACACACTGGAAATGTTATCCAAACATGCTGGTCTTCTCATTCACTATCTACAACTCGGACAGGAGAACCTTTGTTTATCGCCGACCGTGTACACGTCGTATTATAGGGGTCACAGTTAAAAGTCTGTAATACCCCACTTCTAGAATACTGGGTTAGAATAAAATGAACCCAGATCCTTTCAGACTTGTACTTTTTCTTCCCCCTGACCTCTATAATTCCCCTGGCAGTGAGACTGGTTGCATACCTGCTGAACAAGGAGGGCTGTAGAAAGACCAGAGAGGGCAGTTTTGGTAAACAATGGAATGCGCGTCGTCAAACACTTATCTCGCTACACTCTGTACGCATTTTCTAAAAGGCTATCACCATGAAAATTGAACTGTACCCATACGGCAGAAAGATGAAAGCATTATAGATCAATTGGTATTCAGTCGACCAATGTGTGTGGTTAAGATTTTATAACCGAGAACCAAAATGGATACAAAACTTGGAGCCAATACATCACTAATGTAGATATGATTAAATATTGCTAAATTCATATTTTTTTACTATTTATTTTGAGTTATAGTTTTTATTTTGCGAGCAAAAAAAACCACACAAACGTGTAGATTTAAGATGTTAAGTTTTCTTAATGTTGATTGTACTAATACCAACAAAAAAAAGAATTAGAAAACACGGCAAGAGAACAAGAATCACAATAAAGAGAAAAGATAAGTACGTAAGGTTGATGAGAAAGAACGAAAAAGTTTTTGAGTCTGTTTGTGCGCTTCAGCGGAGCGAAATAGAAAAATGTAAGAAAAATTGTGGGGTGTTTCAACTAGCTCATATTCTATAACCATCATCCCTCGCCTTAGTCTCATTCTCTCTCTCCCTCACACAAAAACACACCTCATCATGTCTTCTGACTGTTGTTTGCCAGGACATTGGTTGTGATTTGTTGGTGGTTTCTCTGCTAGTCCAGGTGCAGTTTCCGTTCTTTCTTGATATCTTTATGAGAGGGAGAGAGAAGAGGCAATGGGGGTGTAACACTCACTTTTAACACACCAAGATAACAAGTTGAATAATTTATAGTAAAGTTTTCTTACCACCTCCTCCTCTATCTACACCCCACCCACCTCCTCTTCTACACACCTTCCCTAACAAAAAAACACACTTCATAATTCTTGCCAGTGGAACGATTCTTCTCTTCTCCTTGACTTGTCTTCCGCAACTTGAAGTTATCTGAGAATTTTTTTTTATATTTATTTTTTTATTTTGTGGCTGCAATTTTCTAGTAGGTTTCATGTGGAAGTCTTTAAGTTTATCTCATCTCTTTGCACGATTAAACTAAATTTTCTCCTATTACATCTTATTAATTATACGAGTTTTATTTTGGATCTGCATCTTACTACCCGTCCAGACTATACTAATAATTTGGTTGATGGGGGAGGGGGGTGGAGATTAATAGGGTAACGTTATGAAGGAGTCGTACATGCATTTATTAAGACAGGGGGATGAGATAATATTTAAGGGAGTAAACACTCATTTGACCATCACTGTGGTCTAGTGGTCAAAGCTCACGGAGGTCCCGTTTTTGATCCCTGGCACTTCCAGATTTTATATGAAGCAGTGGATCTGTAATGCTGTCAACTCAAACTAATGAAGACAATTGAGGAGATACTTGAATAAAGAAGTAGTGGTATTGGTCTAGAAAACAAAGATTAAAGGGTGAAGGGTTTGTTTCTAGCTGTACACGTGATAATCTCTATCCGCAATTAATATTGTCAGTATCTTCGCCAATATGCAGCGGCCACTCGCTCGGTATAGCTCGCTCGCAGGCTGACGTCATTCAGTTTTTTTTAGCCCTACTGTACACTTGGATGTGAATTGAGCTCAGACTTAATCATTATTGGTATATTTATTACTAATAAACACCTTACGTGATAATTTTGATGAAGCCTTTTTGCTAACCAGAGAAGTACCGTCCTTCTCCACCTCGCAACGCTGTATATGGTGGGTTAATTGCCCTCCATTTGTCGAGTGTAGACACCTCGTTCCGTTTCACTCGTGATTGAGTCGCCCTCTCTCGATGCCTGTGTGCACGTACCCTTAAGAGGTTCCTTCTTTTCGTAAATTAAGATGATGAGGTATAAGAAATGATGGTGGTTGATGACGTCATACAACTTGTATTCGGCTTTGTTCATGTGCATGTTTTTACAAAAATTAAGAGATTTATTTTGTAATTAATGTTTTGTATACTTCTTTATCTTAAGTTATTAAAAATACTATTGCTTATTTAATAATTTATGGTGATAAATTATTAAAAAATGCCACTGTGATAAAAAAAAATTATTTGTTATTCTATGGACTCCATTTTCCACAACTATGATTTAAAAAATGATGGTTTTATTAATATTTTTTTATTCTGTAAGTTAGTTATGAAAAAGCCAATTATACAGTAATCCTTAGAGAAGTGTTAATTGAAGCATTCGATAACACTATTGATTGATGAGACAGTATAACTAAGAAAATAATATCCAGCTCCATATCTTTGTGATTTTTAACAAATGTCTACAATAAAAATCTTCCGTTAGATTTCAGTCACCACCGCTCCTACGCTGGATATCCTATGGATAGAACTTTCCACTTTGTTTGATTGCCGTTACTTCTGTGTGCGTGTGTAAATGTGAACAGCTACCTGAGAGATAGGGGTTCGAATTACTGTCGGGTACACTGAGGGCTGCCTTCCTTAAATAGTTTTCCCCTCTCAACCTCATCCAAATGGGGGTGCACTTCCTCTAGATTCTACTTTACGTATCGCTACTCCATTATAATAATAATTATATTTGGGTTTCCCGGATGGGTGTTAGGACATGTTTTAAAATAAAAGGTTGAATCTAATTTTAATTTGACGTGATTTTTAGAAAATACATTTTTTGTTGGCTAAAATTTATAAAAATATATTATTTTATTCATGCTATCTTATAGGTATTGATATTGTCTATCGAACGTGACTTTCTTTTTTGGTCTTATTTTTACCAGGAGCGCCAGCTACAATTGTATATCTTTAGGCTATAAGACCCTTTATAATATCTCGAAAAGACAAATGGGGGCTGTATATTCATTATTATCAGGTCTTGGGATTCACTTCATCCAAGTGTGTACCTCGATGAAACAGCAATGGGATACAAACACACATTACGCGATCCTCTATCCCTGAGTAAAAAGTGAATACGTTATTTACTCTACCGTTTTAAATATACGAGACGTTTCCCTATGCTTATTCATGTGTAAAACTCGCACAACATTTATGAACTGTATAACATACTGAAACATTCCTTATAGTAAAATAACAAAAGCCGTTCATTTCCTTTTTTTGCCCGACCTCAAAGAAAAAAAAATCTGGGAACCTCAGTAGATTTTCTACTTTTTGAGGGATATAAATATATATATATATATAAAAAGATGGAAATATCTGAAAGCTGTCTGGACTTTTTTCTATATTAAAAAAAACTTAAGGATCATCCTCAAAGTCCTAACCTCTTTGTGAATCTGAAAACATGTTCAGTACTTACAGACCGACGTCCGTCGTCAGAGTAACACCGGTAAAAGGAGATCAACTGCTCAACCGTCCTTTTCGGCTCAAAAAGTCTTATTACTATTACTACTACTACTACTACTACTACCACCATTACTACTACTCTTGTTACGTGTGTGTGTGTGTGTCTGTCCACGTCACGCTTTCCTCCCTTTCTATCCCTACTTCTGTCTCCTTTTTTGTCCACCCTTTTGTCTTGCGCTTTCATCAGGGTCTTATCTGGCCTGATCCGCGTGGAGCTGCACTTAGTTTTAAGACAATGTTTTCACTCGGGAGACCATGGGAATTCCACGAGTTTAAAGTTATCTATCTACCTCTTGGTACAATACTATAAGTTTCTTGGTGAAGAAGAAGGTTTTGGTTTATGCATATATTAGCCATACATACTCTATATTAGTGTTGTGCGAGACTCCGAAACTTATACTTGGCTTAAAGACAAATAATGTTCAGCTTCTAAATCGCTTTGGAAAAAAATATTTCTTCAAAGCTTTAAAAAAAATAAAAAAATAATTGACATCAAGAAATACTTAATTTATGGTCAGAAAATTTTAATATGAGCTGTTATATTCATTATAAATTAACATTCATCTGAAAAAAAAATCTGAAGTTATTAAACTGTAATATGTGATGGTAACTTGATTTATCAGAATAGTATGAAATATCACAAACAGTTGTGGACTAAAAAAATTTACAAGTAATTTTAGTGGACTAAAGTTTTATGAATAACTACAATATAATATTTTTCAAACATAAATCAACTAAATTTTTGTTTGAACTTCATTTTGGCTCTGAGAATATTTTATATATTATACTTGAATTGAAAAAATTAACTTTTAACACCTCTACTGTAACTTTCCGGTAGTAATCTGCTAACTAGTTCATTCAAAAGAACCTTATTCAGATTTTTACTTTCCTTAGATATTTATTTTCCCCAACCCGTTTTACTACCAGTCTGGTTTACACGCAGATCAAATAATTACGCTAATGGAGTAGTGAGATAGAGGCTTAATTTAGAGGAAATGTACCCACATTTGCGAGTAGGAAGAGAGAGAAAACATTGAGGAAAACGCTCCTTCAGTTAATACGATCTAGATTTGAACCCCAATATTTCCGTCATCAGCAGTCCAGTCTATTTTGAGAGTTGACTTTTAGAATAGACCATCCGATCACTGGAGTGGGTCATTTTAGATTAAAGTTGCAATTTTTTTCTTGTCATTTCCCGGGAATATCACTCTAAAGTCTCTGGTGGGGGCAGCTGGGATTTAAATGGCACTTATTCAATGGTAATGATTTTTTTGGTATGTTTTGTGAGATTGTCAATAAATAGAAACAGCCATGTAAAAAAATTGTGAGTGATAAAGATTGTTTACTGGCCAATTGATGTGATAGTTCAACTATTTCAATGTTATCTTAGATCAAAGCAAAAAAAAAGTTTGTATCTCTTAAAAGGTGTTTAAATATCCATTTTTAAGAAAATCAAGCTATAGTAATGTATTTTATATTATCTGTTTTGGACAGGGTCAATAAATTAACGATACATACCTGATGCGATAAAATAAAATAAATTAGTGAACTAACCTACGTACTGAAACTATTATTTTTAGCACCGCATACTAGTACCCGTTTCGGTTATACACTTATTTACTAATTACGCTGATGGTATTAGGGATTAGGAAGGCTATATTTAGAAGAAGTGTCCAGCATTTTTATGGAGGGAGATTGGAAAACTATTTTGATAAAATCACTCATTACACCTGACCCGAGATTTAAACATCGATCTACCCGTCATTGACAGTCTAGTCTACTGTGAGAATAGAGCCTTAGACCATTTGGTCACCGAAGTGGGTCACAAACTATGTAATGTAATGTAATGTGTGGATCATTTATTTTGTACAGACACTTAATTATTTTAAAAATTTTGTTGGTGCAATCAAATGGAATTTTTATGAGGAATTTGTCTTCTTTAAAATTACATCAATTTATCTAACAAATAGGGAACTAAATAAGTCCAGGATATATTATTTAGGAATTTCTTTGCCCAAAAATATGGGGGAAATAATCACCTTACACCAACATATTATACCTGGGAACCACTGAACCAAAGAAACATAATACCGTCAACTATGGTTTAAATGGAAAGTCTGTAAGGTACACCGTATTTATTTTTAAACTTTAATTTTTAAAGACATTCCTATAAATAAACAAAGAGACAAATGGGCCAAGAGACAGATATGCTCTTAACATCTGTAAGAAGCGTTCTAACCTTCTTGTTGTACCATCATCCCCCAACCATCTACACACTCTCTACCCCTAATGCCCTGTTATTTACGAGAGGGTGGGCGGTGGTAGAAGGGATGAAATGTCTTGGTAGCAGGAGGTTTGTTGTTGTTTATCTTCTTGTAGCAGGAGCGAGGTGTTGGCATAAATACTTTGAACCCTCTCTCACCATACTCTCGCAAACCTACCCCCTTGTAAGAGGTGTTTGGGTTAACACCCGTAGTCTAGGTTTACTGGTTGGGATTTAAAGAAAACAGAAATATAGATTTTATTCAAATAGATATTAATCTACTCAATATACTATACGTAATTTAAAGGTAATATATTTTTTTTTGCAGAGAAAAGCTACCCAATAAAGTTTTGCGTTAAACTTTATGTTTTCATCTGACTTCTGCAAGAGGAAAGTGGTATTTGATTAGATACGGGCTGTGTTAGTAACCTCAATTTCGTCACAACAGATCCCAAAGATCATTCGTATCGATCATCTTCAAATTTAAAGAAAATCTAAGGCCGGATTCTGGTCTTGTGCGACCAAAATTGCGCACAAAATCTACAAGGAAATAATCACCTAACAAAGATATTTTAAAAAGCTTTTCCACTACTAAATAAAATATATTATAACTGCACATACTCTCTCGCACACTATCTTATTAGTTGTATTTTAACATTGAATTTTAACAAAGAGTATACATTAAATAAAACACGGTTACACAAACATGTTATTTTCAACTCTTCCTTTTACAAAACTCAATTTAAAATATAAATATTTTACTATAACTTGGAAGATGTTAATTTGATAATATATTATTTCTACTAAAATCTGTTTAATCTTACAGGTCCTGCAACTTTTCAATAAGCTAATTCATATCATGGATATTTGTGGAGCTATGAGTGAAATAAGAAATTCTCTCAAATTTGAAGTAACTTCAAAGATATTTTCATGGGAAGGTGTGATGCATCATTTTGTTTGAAATGTGCCAGGCTAGGAATATTAGCCAAAATCTTTAGAGCTAAATTTGAAAAAGCCTATTTCTTTCCCCCCTTTAGTAATTGACCCTAATTTTTGGATTGGATACATAATTCCATGAAACCCTCTGGGAACCTTATTAAAATCTCAGGTAGAAAGCTCTAGCCTGATCAGTTAAATGGGACCTGCTCTAGTGACAGTAATAAACACCATTGCAAAATAAAAACTTTTTAGAGTTCAGGGAGTGAGTCTGTGAAACGTCAACATGTATACAAATTTCGAGTTCAATACCTTCCTTCCAATGGGTCGTAATAAATTAAACAAAAAAACATAAAACATTTGAACTGGCCTTTACCTTTTAAACGCTTTAAAGAGTAATAAATAAAAGGTCAATTTTGGAGGGAACACTGTGAAATTTCTTAATAATTATTGAACTTATATGTTAATAATAGAGGATGACTCCAATTTGATTTCCATACACCACCATCAAGGGAATTTAGAAGCATCATTAAAAGATGTTGCACAATTCTCCTCCAAAAGTTGAGCTTGTTTCATATTATTTTAATGGTCAAAACAGGATCACATTTATTTTAAATTGTGTTTTTATTAAGGGTACAGTTTTAAGTTTTTGTAAATGTGACCTTTAACTACATATTTCGTAGATACCCCATTGGTTAGCAAATGTATTAGACGTATGGCTCATCTAGTTTGGTTTGCCATTTGCATAATTTCAGGGCCCAAATCCTGACTAGTTGTACAGATAGGTTTTCCCCCCCTAGATAGCGTTCCACTCTCACAATATGATAATGAAGGTACATTTCCTTTAAATTCTAGATCTTTCGACCCTACTCTACTAGCGTAATTAAATGTGGCTAGCCAGGAGAAGTAGTTTTTTGTTTGTTTTTTTGGTCTCTGCGTCTTACTAATAGTTCGGGTCATAGGTATATAGACTTAAATTAACTAATTAAACTGATATGTTAAGGATGAGTAAGGATTAGTCTAAAGGATTTGTAGGGAGGGTGGAAATTATTCAAGGAAAAACTAAGAACACCCGACTGGCATTCAAACCCCGATTTTTCCGTCATCGGTAGTCCAGTCTATTGCAAAAGTGTCGCCTTGAATTAGACCACCCGACCACTGAAGTGGCTAGTTTTAGGCACGATGCTAAACAAAAACAAAAAAAACGTTAAAAATTACTAGTTCCAATGTAAAAAATATATTATATTTGTACAAAGATTGTTGAATATTCGTGTAAAGGGAAGCTCCGGTAGGAAAATAAATTAGTGGGTAGGGAAATCTTATCCATTTTAAGTTTTAGGGGGAAGGGAGAAGGAGGGGATAATTACTTTGGCAGTAGATATTATTAATACTATGTTTGTAGATCAATATGTTTTCAAACAGGGTTGAATTTTTAATAAAATTAAAAATTCTTTAAAAGCAATTTATTTCTTTAAAATGTTTTCAATTATATAAAAATGTTTAAATGAAAAATTAAATGTAATTAAAAAAACACCATTAGACTTTTACCATCCACAACGTTCTTTTAATTTTGTATAGATACCCAACTAAAAAAAAACAAGTCTCGATAGCGTGAGTCCGCAAGCTAGCAATACCAATCTGCAGTTTCCTTTTAAAAGTTCAACTTCTTACTCTTGAAGTTACAAGTTTTCCTTTTCTTATTTTTTCCTTTGGATAAACTCTTGCAACTATACTCTGGAGAAAGCACATTTAAATATATATAAAAATAGCGAAATAACGTCCTTATCGCAGTAGACTGAAATGGGTTTGACAAGGAGATTGGAGCTCAAATGTTTTTACACGCTAACTCCACGCATATGTCAGTGCATGGTATAGGAATTCTATATTTATCATTGCTACCCCATTAATGTAATTAAATGAAGTTAAATTGGCTGGGTAATAAGACACATTGCATATAACGGTATTAACAAAAAATAAAACCGGAATTGACTAATTCATTGACACATCGAGAATGAAACCTTGAAGCAATCATCCTTCATCACTATTCTCATAGTCACATCTTTAAAACTTTAAGGTTGGGATGAAGGGAACGCAAGAGAAGGGCGATGTTTTTGTAGTTTTTATAGCAACACTTTTTTTTGTTAAAAGAAATCAAATACTCATCCATTAGAAGGATTGAGTGTAATATTTCTTCATTTGGCGACCTCAACCGTTGTAGAAGATCTCTCAAAGGGGTTTTTGAATTCATTGACAACTTTTTCTAATCATTTAATTTTTTTCCTCGTCTAATGCCAGTATTTTTAGGACAGATAGTCAACCGTTGATATCCCCGTATGAAGAAAATTAAACTTAATTTTTTACCGGAGAAATATGTAATTTATTTTGACCAAAAAATGTTTACCATAAAAACTGCAAAAAACTGGACTTTTCTCGCTTTATATACACTTTAAAAACACCTTCAAACAAATGTACATATTCAACCACAATTATATTTATTTTGAGTATTTAACGTGCACTTTCTAAAAGGACTGATTATATCAGCACATGATAATTTCTATGAGTGAGCGCCTAAAGATATACTAAATTTTCTACCAATTACCAATCTACCAATTAAAGGTGTTTTTATATAATTTCCCGGGCTCTTTAACATGTCACCATCAACACGGGAACGACGGGTTTACTACCCCTTCAAAGGAACCTGTGCCACGAATTATTTTGACGTGAATACATATTTAAATTTGCAACCATACGGGGGCAATCCAAAAAACCTAATGATAACAAAATCGGGGGGATACAGTTTGGCTTTGTAGTTTCGAATCTATCCTCTACATCCAAAATTAAATTATACCACTGGATAGCTAAAGGATCAAAGAATGCATTACGATACGCGAGAACAGTGACGCATCGCGCGCGGTGGAGGGGGAAGCGCCGCCATTTTTAGGTTATTTTGCTGCGTTTCGAGATTTGCAATTAGTATAACTTTTGGCTCGGAGAAGCTACGATGTTAGTTTAAGTTCTAGTCGTCAGCTGTCGTCAAAATCTATCGATTGTATATAAAACATTAGTTTAAAGTAGTGGCAGTGAATATAATAAGGCGTTAGAATAATAAAAAAAATATTATCAAAAATCTAGCGATTCTATATAAAACATTAGTTTAAAGTAGGGACAGTGAATATGTGCTAGAATACCAGAAATCTCGATTTATCTTGTATGCCATTTGTGTCTTACTTTTCGTATCACCGACCTATAAATAATAGTTATATTGTAACACAATAATTATTTGTTTCCTTGCTTTTATCCTAAATATATAAATAAAAATATTTTATTAAAAAAAATATAACCAGTTACATAAACGTATTCATGTACAACACACGGCCGTGTCCATGACACAGCCCCCCCCCCCCTTTTTTTTGCTTAAGAAAAATCCGTCGACTCCGGTTGTGTTTGAACCCACGAACATCGGGTCCCGAGGCAAGAACTTTACCCCATGACCACTGAGGTCAACGATTTTAACCGGAGATAATAATTTTTTTAGCACCACCTTCCTACTAACCATTTTTATTATAGGCCTACGCTTACGTACTAATCAAGCTAATAGTCTTTATAGTCTTTGGTATGAGGAAGGCTATATATATGAAGTGTACCCGAATTTTCGGGGAGAATAGTGGAACATTATTTTTTAAAATCAGCCCTTAGTACACCTGACTGAGATTCTAACCTCGATCTCCCCGTTATCGGTAGTCTAGTCCTGCGAAAGTAGTGCCTTAGACCATGCGTCCACCGAAGCGGGTAGTTAATAATTGACCGTGATTACTGTCCACTCTTATTGTTGAGGGAGACTTACCAGCTAAGTGGTCAAGGGACCCAGGTTTGGTTTCCGTTGTTTTACCTAATATACTAATAAGAAATTTAGCATGCACTTTACAAACACACACGGTGCGCCACTCTCTAACTGACTTAACCTGGGGTAGTTCACCTAATTCGCACCCCTTCGAGCAGTGCCATAGATAAGTGATTCGGTACAAACGCAGACCCTAAATTACTTTGGTCGTAGCCTCAGATCGAACCAAGATCAACCCCAAGCAAGTATTGATTTTCACAGGTGTTATAACACCTTTCTCCTGATATAGAGGTTCAATTCCCACAAAAGATTAAATATTTTAATTTTTGTAAACTGGATTTTTACTCTCTGCTAAACCAATAAATTAGCTTACAGGAATCCTCTTCGGTTGTCTCATGGTCTAAAACGATACTTTCGCTTTCTACAAGACTGTCTATGACGTTGTTTGATCCTCGTCATGTGGACTGAGGTTTTTCTCCTAAATAATTTTCCACTCTCTCTTTCTCTCTACGCACATGTGGGTACTCGTTATCTAAATTATACCCTCCTCATCCCCAACCAATTAACGTAATTAGTGCATGGTCTTTTAAATCGAACGACTAGTGAGACGTGGTGCTAAAAAAAAATTGTACTGAGAGTGTTTGTTTCTAAATTTCTTTACACTCTTCCACCCCCCCCCCCTTAAATGTGGGTACACTTCTTCTAGATTATACATTTCTTATCCCCACTCAAGTAATGTAAATAAACAAATATCCCAAATTTGTAGTTAGACGCATTGCACTGTAAAATTAAAACCACAATCTTATAAACCACGTAATGGTTTAACAATATGTTTTAACAAAGATACATTACATTTACTATTAGATTTTATGCTAAGAGAAAAACTAAATCATTAAGGTGGGAGTGTAGGGAACGCGAGTTAATAGCAGTGTTTTAGCAAATTTTTGTAGAAAAATTATTCAGGCCAAAATAAATAAAATAATGCTCCACGAGAACCAGTAGAGTTAAATATTCTTCATCATAGTGATATCAACAATTGTTGTTGAATATCTATCATAAAGTATAGCAGAATTAGAGCACTCAAAGCACTCAATCATTCAAGACGCACTGATAACAGCAGATTTTTCCGGCTTGTCCAAGGTATACATTAAACTTCAGGGAATAAATGATCGAGTAAGAGTCTTATAAATGTCACTTCTCGCTAAAATCTACAGTTGGAAACCCTTTGTTCTCATTTCATTTCATTGATATGATTTTACCTAGTTTTTATTTTGTTTTTTATTTATTTAGCACCGTGTCTTACTATCCGTTCGTGTTATATGCGCTTAAGTACTAATAACGCTATTGGATTAGAAATTGGGAAGGTTGAATTTGGAGGAAGTGAACTCGCATTTGTGTGGAGGGAGAGTAGAAAACCATTTAGTAAAAACCACCCCATTTGACCCGTCAGTGATTCGAACCTCAATCTACTCATCCTCGGCATTTGAGCTCAACATAACTAGGGCGTTAGCTAACTACGCAACCGAGGCGGGTTTTTATCTAGTGTAAATTTATTTTTTATCTATAGGAGGGGTTTGTACCCCTCCTAACACCCCTGGTGACGCAAATACTCTGAGAAACAACAACTTACCTCTCAATCCACGAGACGTCTGACTTATTGAACGTGGAATGTGGCTTTAGTCATGTCGGGGAGTTGGTGGACCCCATTTGACTGTTTTGCCGCGTGCGCTTCGTCTGGGCATGAATAATTGAGCAAGTACCAGGAGCACTTACCCCTTTACTCCGTGCTACATATACGACCTGAAGCGCACAATGGGTCACTGGGATGGTTTGGGAGGGGGGTGGGGGAGGGAAGGACATTTCCACGGACATGTTTGCTTGCTAGCGATCACTTTCATTATTTGATGTCGTGTGTTTTTATATCGATTAGAACCTGCGCAGTCAGTCACAAGGTATAATATCGAGTTCATTTAGTTTCGATTCCCAGTGGTGAAGGGGTCTGGGTACGGATCGCGGTCAGGTGTGCTGAGTTTGTTTCTTCATCCAAGCAAATGACAGTACCTTTCCTCTAATATTACCTTCTTTATTCCTACCACATTATCGTAGCCTAGTTAAAAAATATTTTGTTAAAACCCGAACAGGTATTTAGTAAAGGTGGAGTTTAGAAGAGCGGAATTGGAAGAACATAACTAATTTTAATAAATTTCCATTGATTTGGTTTTAAAATATTCAATATTTTAAACATTAAAACCATTTTATTTACAATAATGTTAGATACTACTACCTAAGTCGATGATAAAAAAGGTAAATTAAACGTAAAAATAAGCTCAATTTGGGCATTGATGGGCAAGTAAGAGAGGGTTTGGGGGAATAAATGTGCAAAAACCCGTCGGAGTAAAGTTAATAATTAGTGATTAGTTAAAAAAAAATCGGATCAACATTGATTAATCAAAACAAAATTTATGTGTTAAGAACACAAATAACTAAGAAATAATTTGTACCAAACCCGAACTGATTTTCTCGATCCGTTGTCTATATGTGTGTGTGTGTGTGTGTGTGTGTGTGTGTGAAAAAAAATAGTATACACTAGTAAACTAGAGAAAAATTGTACTATACTAACGTAAAACATTTTTTGACTCTCTGTTTTAAATGTCATTATTTTATCCTTAAAGAATTTAAGTCTCCACTAATACAGTTGGACAAAAAAAAATTATCGATATTGGGTCCACAAGGGTTAACACTTGGTATTAAAATTTCTACTTCCGGTTTAAATTTTAACATTTCATTAGGGGTTGCACATCTTCAGGTCATCGCATTGTTATTAAATTTCTCATTTAAAAATGTTGACTAATAAAATAGGAAAATATTGATTATTGAGTATAACATTATAGAGTTAGATCATTGCTGTACAAACATTTCCCCTAAGAGGTTACAGGAAAAATAACATACGCTTTTTAAGAGAATTAGTTACTCTATGGCAGCGGTTCTCAAACTAGGGTACGCGGGATCCTTTCAGGGGGTAAGCAAGCATCTCTCAAGGGAAAGTTGGTAAAATGAAAAGGGACTTATGGAAAACCCTATTTGTTTGCTTTTACCGTTAACTTATTATTTCCCCCCACCTTTCCCCCCTGTTTTCTCACGGCTGAAAACAGATTTTTGAGAATTTTCAACCCTATACTCTATGTTATCAGCTATCGTGCTTATATTTAGAATTATTTGAGCCAATTCCCTGAACAGTCATGACTTGGTGACAATCTTTATCTCTAAGCGATATTACTCAATCTCGCAACGCAGTTGTGTGTGTGTGTGTGTGTGTGTGTGTATATATTGATATTGTGGTGATGTTTATAAATTAATTAGTTCCAATATATTTGTGTTTATGTATTATATATCAGCCTATTCGCGACAATATTACTCAAAGAGATACGCGTGTAAAGGTGGCTCTAAAAAAAAATCTTGCCCATTTGTATAAAATGAGACAAGAAGTTAAGAGTTTTTCACTCTGACAGCAAGTGCGATTTTAGAAACAGATTTACAGATGAGCAGTGGCTGTGCAGGCTAGTTTTCGTGGCTAACGTATTTCAGCGACTGAATGAGCTGATAGAGGTCTGCAAGGTAAACACACACACCCTGCATGGCTCATGAAAAACTAAAAGCTTTAAAAAATAAACATCGTCGGTGACCTGGCGGTCTAGGGGTAAGGTGTCAGACTTCTGTGCTGGTGACCGGGGCTCAATCCTCGGTCCCGGCACAGATTTATCTGATTGCCAAACCCTTCCTTCACCTCTGACAAGACGTGTATTAATCACAAATTGTGAATGT
>CABFOW010003696.1:0-18176 GCA_902141385.1 Timema californicum | reverse complement strand
ACTGCTGAGGACGGGGAGATCGAGGTTCGAATCTCGATCGGATGAACTGGGGGTGTTTTTTCCTAAATGGTTTTCCACTCTCTCTCTCTCTCTCTCTCTCCACGCAAATGAGGGTTAACTTACTCTAATTCAATCTTCCCAATTCCTAATCCATTAGAGTAATTAGTACTTAAAAGTATATAACCCGAACGGTTAGTAAGACGTGGTGCTAAATAATAATAATAATAATAATAATAATAATAAAATTGCCTAACTTTGGAGAAATCCTGTATGAAACCACAAAACAGATGCTTAAATATAATCAAAAAATCGTTATATTTTGGCGAAAAATATTAAATAACTTTTAAAATATCAAATTAAAAAATTATTTTGAAGGTTGTGTGTGCGTCAGTAAATTTTTTCAAGCTGACTTTTTTAACAATTTGTTAATTACTTAATAAGATATTCAAATGACATACAAACATTATCGGCCAGGCACTTGTACTGTCGTAAATAGCTGCATTAGTGGTATCCGGGCTGGAAGCCATCATCCTACAAAAAAATTAAGTAGATAAAAATACAAATTAAATACCTTATTTGATAAATATATTTTTTATTTTATTTATTTTTTTGCTGTTTGCTCGAAAAGAAAACAAAAACGATCTAATATCCGAAGTTATATTTTGAGTTAATTTTTTTTATCCCATAACAATTTTCAAAGCTCAGCTTTTTAATCCAGACGTCGAATATTAAACTTGTCCGTTAGCAAAATATTTTAGGCGTTGTCTAAATATTAGAATTTGTCCTCTTGATATGTTTGTGGATCACACAATAATACAAATAATACCCGCTTTGGTGGCCACATAGTCTAATGCGCTACTCTTGCTTTAGACTAGACTACCAATTACTGGGAAATCGAGTTTTAATTTTCAGTCGGATGTACTAAGGATTATTTTTTCAAAATGGTTTTTCCAATCTCCCTAGGCACAAATGCGGACACACTTCTTATACAGTATAACTTTACTTATTCCTAAAAACCATTAACGTATAATAATGCATAAGCGTATAATACGAACTGGTAGTAATAATATGTAGAGCTAAAAAAAATTACCCAAGAATAAAAATGTACAACCTATAAAACATCTTGAAAACTTTTATTAACAAGCCATTTTTAATTATCTCCAAATCCAGTCACATCTTCCGCTAACAAAACCAGCTTAGTTACAATTCTAAGTGTATTTTACCAACGGTAAAACTAAAACAAACATTATGTTCTTATTAATTAATGTTAATGTATAAGTAAATATCTGTGTTTCTATTAAATAATATAACTTCATTCTGGAAGTTTTAACTCTGACCTATTTTGTATATGAATTTACAATCTTTTAAATTCTAGCCAATTTTAATTTGTGTTGACTCTGGCTGGATTTAGTTTACATTTAATTACATTTTATGCATCACAAACAATGAATATGTGTATATAAGCTCTCTTCATGATCCTCTGGTTTAAGAAATACACAGGATGGTGCAAAACGTGAGCTCCCCTTATATGAGAATTAATAAGAGAATAGGACATTGAATTTTGAGCTATTCTCTCTATTGTATAGGCTATTTATTTTATTATTTTTGGATAATTAGGTTATATTTTGATGCTTTGAGTAATTTTTCATATTTAGTAATTAATGCTGAATATAATCAATGTATTATAAATTAATCAATACTTTATTGATTATTATTATTATATATTATTGATCACACATTTTTTTGGCTGACGAAATAATTTAGGCTACACATTAATTTTGTACGATTTATACTTTTATAGTGATAAAATCAAAATTCTTAGTGTCTTGCAGCAACTGTGCTTGATCGATTTATGTGGGAGAGGGTAGCTTTTGTTTCTGAAACAGATATTCCTAAATATATGTTATTGCTTATTAAAATACAAATATTTACAGGCTAAAGGTTTTTCATTGTATATGTTTTGTTTTAATTTGTATAGTGCTTGCTTTATATTTTCATGTGCCTCTTTTCAGAGATTACATTTATATTTTGAGTTTTTGTTGTTGTTGTTGTAATTCAAAGTAGTTTTTTTGAATTTTTGAAAGTCAATATTGGGATTTTTTTTTAAACTTCTTAGGTAATCTAAATTCTGGCCCCTTTAATGATTAAACTAGTGAATATAGTTATTTACTAATGTCTAGTACCAACAGCTGTTAATTCGATCTTTTAAATAATTACATGTTGTCAGATAATAAAAAATTATCCCTTTGTATAACTGACCGAGATTCGAACTACGATTCCGTTTCACTTTAAAATGAGACTAGATTAACCTGACATTAGGTCCATGTGCCCACCAACGTGGTAACTTTGTTTCAGTGAATCTATTTAAAGAAGTGACTTTCTTACAGTTACTAAACGTTTCTAAACATAAGTTTGTTTACCCCTGTCAAAGTTTTATTTAGTACCTTATCGATTAATCGTTCACTTTTTTTCCTTTTGATCATGACATTGTTTGTGTTTTATTTACCTCGCAGTTAACGTCTCTCATATAAAAACGGGAGTACATTTATTATTTTCCGTGCCAAAACATAATCCTATTTGTGAGGACAAAACTTTGCCAATTTGTCAAGTACATAAAAAGAAACGAAAGTTCGAAATCAGTTAAATAGTAATAAAGTATGTACTCGGGGCATTGCCTATTATAAAAAGGACCTCAACTAAATATTTAAATAAGCAATGGAATTACTGATACATAGGGTCCTATGTAGTTCGGGTCATATACCAGCTTGTTCTAAAGTGTTACAAGCAATTACATATTTTAAAAGGGTTACTATTATTCATCACATCTTTATCTAACTACCATACTTTTAGCCCGTCACAGTTGCCACGTAGAAGTAGGCAAATAAGACTTTATCGCTTATAGGAGTCACCAGGCGGTGTTTTGAAATACCACGCGCGACAGTAGTAGTGTTATCTATAAGCAAATAATTGAGGTAGGCGTTGTACCGATCTCTCACTCTCGCTCATAGAAACTCTTGTTTACTGATATAATAAGCCTGTTCATAAAGTGCACGTTAAATGCCTCGTCTACACAATTCATTGAAGGACGCTTTGATACATTGTCCAGTAAATAATACTCGATCGCTTGACTAAACGAGGTTAGTTCTAATCTCAAATTGTCTTAAGACGTTTAAGTTGGATTGCACACTAAACTTACGTGAAATAGATTAGCCTATACACAACCATCGGCTAAAATCATCAGAGTCCTGGCTTCGATTCTCCCATGATGGGAACACTTGTCACAACATTGTCTGTGACTTCCTCTCAACGAGGTCGTTCTTGGACCTCACTCCTCATAATCATAACTTGGACCTCACTCCTCGTAATCATAACTTGGGGTTCACTCCTCGTAATCATAACTTGGACCTCACTCCTCGTAATAATAACTTGGACCTCACTCCTCGTAATCATAACTTGGACCTCACTCCTCGTAATCATAACTTGGGGTTCACTACTCGTAATCATAACTTGGACCTCACTCCTCGTAATCATAACTTGGGCCTCACTACTCGTAATCATAACTTGGGGCTCACTCTTCGTAATCATAAAAGCGTCCCCGGCCACCACCCTAATCAGACTGTATTTTTTCTCACGTGGTCTGCTTGGACTAACACCGGTAGAAATAGGCATCAATGTTAGCCTTACGCCCTTACCCAAGCTCTATCTCACTTGCGCACGCCTAGCCAACCAAAGCTAACATTCACCTAGCACACCGTAGTAATAAACCATATCCAACGCATCTCTACAAAGTTATGGAATGGAGAACGCAAAATAGTAGCAGTAGAATAAAGTTTCTAGCTAAGCGACAATAGCAGACGACTCAACACAACAAATTGGCCCCCTGAACACAGCCAAACAAATGAATATCACAAAGTGGTGGTATTAAACACTCATCCATTTTAAAATATCTACTAGTATTATAAATCCAGATTCGATAACATTATATTTTGAAAATGAAAAATTAAAAGAAAAGCCCTAATGTTCAGCCACTTTGAAAGGAATATTTGGTTTTGTATATTAAACAAATATAAAAAAGTCGTTGAAAGCAAACTAACAAATTCATCTTCCATTCATGAGACGAGAGATAAGTGGAGAGTAATATGTAAAGAATGCAATGCCATTGGAGGGGGAAATTAAGAGAGATAAGACCCAATTAAAGAGGTTAGTACTGTTAGGACTATACGAATTAAATACTTTTACAAAATAACTAGCAGTGAATTAATAGTTTATTGTTAGGACTGTATGAATTCTGTCTGACATAGCATACCTATTCATCAATATAAACTCAAATGTTTACATCCATATTATTTTTGAATTATTTGGCACTGTGCCATTCCTTAAGATCGTCACAGTAAACAGACTTGATTATAGCTTGGCTAGCCGGTAGATGGACACACTTGTTGATCTACGAGATACCCACTAGATCAAAGAGAAAAGGGTGGCTTGCGCTAGCTAAAAATATTTATTTCTACCATTTTGAGGTCTGGGTTGGCGGTAGGTAGAGTTTGGAGATAGCAAGAGCTTGGATACGGACTAATACTAGCGCTGTAGGTTTTCTTGTCGGGTAACGACATTGAGACTCGCCCACCTGGCGGATACTCGGATAATTCAATTTAATCTATTTAATTAATTAACATAGTCTTGACATGACTGATTGTCACAGCGTGTAGTCTCAAATAGGATGGGAATTAACAACAGAATATACACGCTTCAGAGGTCGAATGGTCTAAGGCGTCACTCTCGAGTTAGACTGAACTTCAAATGACAGGGAGATCTAGGTTTGAATCCCTCTACGGTCTATTGAGGGTGTTATTTCCTAAGTGGCAAAGCACTCTCCTTCCACGTAAATGAGGGTATACTACATCTAAATTGCTTCCTTCCTAATCCCTACCCCATTAGAGTAATTATCACATATGCATATAATTTGAACAGGTAGTAAGACACGGTGATTAAAAAAATTAAAGAATACCATTTTTATGTTAGCGTATTTAAGTCAACAAAATATAATTTTACGTTCTTCGTGTCCTAATAAGCGATATAAATCCAAGGTCATATGGTCTAACACGTCATTATCGTGTTGGACTGTATTGCCGGTGACAGGAAATCAGGGNTAGCAGACGACTCAACACAACAAATTGGCCCCCTGAACACAGCCAAACAAATGAATATCACAAAGTGGTGGTATTAAACACTCATCCATTTTAAAATATCTACTAGTATTATAAATCCAGATTCGATAACATTATATTTTGAAAATGAAAAATTAAAAGAAAAGCCCTAATGTTCAGCCACTTTGAAAGGAATATTTGGTTTTGTATATTAAACAAATATAAAAAAGTCGTTGAAAGCAAACTAACAAATTCATCTTCCATTCATGAGACGAGAGATAAGTGGAGAGTAATATGTAAATAATGCAATGCCATTGGAGGGGCAATTAAGAGAGATAAGACCCAATTAAAGAGGTTAGTACTGTTAGGACTATACGAATTAAATACTTTTACAAAATAACTAGTAGTGAATTAATAGTTTATTGTTAGGACTGTATGAATTCTGTCTGACATAGCATACCTATTCATCAATATAAACTCAAATGTTTACATCCATATTATTTTTGAATTATTTGGCACTGTGCCATTCCTTAAGATCGTCACAGTAAACAGACTTGATTATAGCTTGGCTAGCCGGTAGATGGACACATTTGTTGATCTACGGGATACCCACTAGATCAAAGAGAAAAGGGTGGCTTGCGCTAGCTAAAAATATTTATTTCTACCATTTTGAGGTCTGGGTTGGCGGTAGGTAGAGTTTGGAGATAGCAAGAGCTTGGATACGGACTAATACTAGCGCTGTAGGTTTTCTTGTCGGGTAACGACATTGAGACTCGCCCACCTGGCGGATACTCGGATAATTCAATTTAATCTATTTAATTAATTAACATAGTCTTGACATGACTGATTGTCACAGCGTGTAGTCTCAAATAGGATGGGAATTAACAACAGAATATACACGCTTCAGAGGTCGAATGGTCTAAGGCGTCACTCTCGAGTTAGACTGAACTTCAAATGACAGGGAGATCTAGGTTTGAATCCCTCTACGGTCTATTGAGGGTGTTATTTCCTAAGTGGCAAAGCACTCTCCTTCCACGTAAATGAGGGTATACTACATCTAAATTGCTTCCTTCCTAATCCCTACCCCATTAGAGTAATTATCACATATGCATATAATTTGAACAGGTAGTAAGACACGGTGATTAAAAAAATTAAAGAATACCATTTTTATGTTAGCGTATTTAAGTCAACAAAATATAATTTTACGTTCTTCGTGTCCTAATAAGCGATATAAATCCAAGGTCATATGGTCTAACACGTCATTATCGTGTTGGACTGTATTGCCGGTGACAGGAAATCAGGGTTCGAATACCGGTAAGGTGTATTGGGGTTATTTTTTCCTAAATGGTTTCCTACAATTTCTCCACGCAAACTAGTATATATATATATATATATATCTATCTTATAAAACAATACCTTCATAAACTCTTTCACGTAAACTTAATTAATTTATGCATATAGCTTGAACGAGAACTAGATGACATAAGACGTGACGTAGTTGGCTAACGTGTTTGTCGTTTTGAGCTCTACTGCTGAGGATGGGGAGATCGAGGTTCGAATCTCGGTCGGGTGAACTGGGGGAGGTTTTTCCTAAAGGGTTTTTCACTCTCCCTCCACGCAAATGCGGGTTCACTTAATCTAATTTATCCTTCCCAGTTCCTAATTCATTAGAGTAATTAGTACTTAAAGCGTATAACCCGAACGGGTAGTAAGACGCGGTGCTAAATATTAAATATATACTTAGAGGGGTAGTTTGTTAACCATTTAGGATTAATCAACATATTACACAAACAAAATATGTTTCAAACCACGACCATTTGGTCAGTGGAAAACCAGACCAGACGAGAATAGCGCCTTAGTATTTACTTGACTTCAATTACCGTTTATAATCTGTGGCCTATGCCAGTTTTTTATTCAAGTCATATATTTTCCACCACCTGCTTGCGAGGCCTGTCGTAGTTTCATATGCCTTATAATCCAACTTAAGACTAGGGCAGGCACAACATACAGTCCACGGCCGTTAATTTATCACTGTGAAAGTGTAAACTCACATTTAACCAATAAGACATTTTTAGCCATGCCGGAAATCAAACGCGGGACCCTTACCTCAGTAGACAGACATACTATTAACTGAGATATGGTGTTGGGTTGCACTTAGACCTGTGCAGATCTATAGGTGCGGGCTTACCAAAGCAATTTTTAAAGTATATTGTAACTTCTTTTGTCCCTAGGAATAGGAATATATATATATATATATATATATACACACACACATTCCTATTGCAACTTTTCTTTTGTCCCTAAGAATAGGAATATATATATATATATATATACATATACACACATATATTCCTAGGGACAAAAGAAAAGTTGCAATCTACTTTACAAATTTCTTTCAGTTTATATATATGTGTATATATATATATATATCAAAGTAATTACACATTGTAAGAAAAAAATAGAAGGAAGAATGAAAAAGTTGGGGGGAGAACGGACAATCTTTTATAGAGTAGGCTCAGAGTAAATGTTGAAGGCTCTCCTGGAAAAGGACGATGACATATCTTTTTGTGTTTGGCCACTCCCCGACGGGGACAGCTTGTCTCAAGGGTTTAACCCACGTCTCAGTGGATACTGGGGAGTCACTTGCTTCGTCCACTGGGCTGGTAAATTCAACTCATCTCACATGGCGTCACTCCGCGTCGCGACGCAACAATACACGCGTGCGCTCTCTTTCTCTCTCTCTCTCTCACACACACACACAACATATATACACACATAAACACTTCACTTTTCTCACTTATTTTTTCCAGCTTTTCTTTTTTTCTAGAGATATTTGTCCATCAGATTAAATTTCAAGGTTTTTCTTTTTATAATGTCACTCGGACAGAAATTAATTACTTCACATGAAACTATTATATCTTTAAAATAATATAATCTTTGGACCCAAATAATTTTAGTAGGTTTATTAATCTATAATATTTATTATATCTAGCTTTAGTTAAGTCACTTAAAAAGAAATTTGAAATAAATCTTTTTAAATAAATCTATTTTTTTTCTAGCCTTTCATGTGTTGTCAGCAAAGGCATTTCATTCAACGAGCTTCAAGATATAACATTGAAACTAAAACTATAAATTCGTAAATATATTTTTTATTATCTACAACTCAGGCTATTTGTCTTGGCCAGAAAAATGGCCAATCTTCTTGTCAGAATGTAGATTTCAGATTAACTTTTTCTTCTTTTAGTCTAGATATATGTATGTTCCCACGCATTTTATTTGTCTACATTCTGGAAGGAAGATTTCGACTATCCAATTTTGAAAATTAACCAAGTAGTTCAAATCTTGAATGATTTAGAACAAAATTTAAAAAAACTACCAAAAAACTAAAACAATAGAAATTGTGATTACCTTTAGTATTTTTTAAAACTATTTGAGATTTATGGTTTTGGTTTCAATGTTATATCTTTAGAATTCATCGAATAAAGAATAACACCCATACACATTAACATGGTAAACGTAATGTTGACTTAACTCTATGTCATGGTTATGCAACTTCCTTCAAGACATATGAGAAAGTACAAACATCCATCGCTAGGAGCGTTGACGTTTATGATGTGTTGGGTAGCCTTCACGACAAAAGAAAATAACAGTATCACCAAGGTATAAAAAACACATAAAATAATAGTAGTAAAAAATAGCTAGATAAAACGAGATATCAAGTTAAAATAAATCCGGTGACTACAATAAACTGAAGGGCTTTTTTTTATGTGTGTCATTTTTTTCTATCTCCAAATGTCAGTCATTGGAAAGAATCTCGAGATTGATCTTAATTCAATTACGAAAAAAAGATTCTGGGTCTATTGGAAATATCAGCTGAGTAAACTTGAAAATATTGTTTGTGATCTCCCAAGATGTGTACTGTTATTAGCGATGAAAAAGGTCGGAGCTTTCGGAAAAATAAAATAAATTACTAGAGTAAATATTTGTCCGTTGCGAAGGTGTCGATGAAGACAGTAAAAAGTCACACAGTAATATGATCTATATCTTTAGTTGGGACATAATTCGTTAAAAATAATGGTCTTTACACGCACACCATTAATTTCATATCCAAACTAGGTTTGTAGTTTACTGTTAACTTTGATTAAATTACATTTTAAGTCATATTTTTTTTTACTGATTAATGTTGAATTTTAATAAATATTAGGTTATACTTTATTTATGTCACGTGAACAAATCTTTTGTTAACATAGTACCCGATGATATATACACGTCCATCAAAAAACTTAGCCTTAAAATACGAATGAATAATGACCTCGAGAAGATCCCTGAATATCTCAGTGGGAGAGCACTAAGGGGGCGGCCAGACTGAGCGCGCGAGCGAGCGAGCGACTAAAATATAAAATAGAACACATTGGTTGTAATGGGAGGTGGCCACACTGGAGCGACTGAGCGCGCGCGCTTGAAAGATAGAACTGTTTCTATTTTTCAAGCGCGCGCGCTCGACCCGGTACAGTCTAGTTTACAGGCGCTAGGCAATATTATTCTATGTTGGTTCATTGAGTGCTGGGAAACTTCTCATTTTGACATGATATTTGACTTTTTTCTATCAGTGATAGCCTTAACACATTTGCAATTAATGGCCTAATTTAATTGGTAAGACCATACATATATGTAAGCCCGATATGTTAAAATACTTCAATATTATAGTCAAAGTAGGCCTTTACAAATAATAATCACCATTAGTTTGGAGAGTATGAAAAAACCACAACAATAAATAAGTACCCGCCTCGGTGGCGTAGTTGGCTAACGCGCTTGTCGTGTTGAGCTCTACTGCTGAGGATGGGGAGATCGAGGTTAGAATCTCGGTCGGGTGAACTGGGGGTGATTTTTCCTAAATGGTTTTCCATTCTCCTTCCACGCAAATGCGGGTTCACTTCCTCTAATTCAACCTTCCCAATTCCTAATCCATTAGAGTAATTAGTACTTAAAGCGTATAACCCGAACGGGTAGTAAGACGCGGTGCTAAATGTTAAATAAATAAGTTTTAAGAATCACCTTCAGTTCATTGAGCCTTCGAACCTTTACCTCCCAGTCAAAAGCTATGGAGTACAACGCACCATTCCACCACTGGTGCAGCTAATCTGATTTTAAAACACTTCAGTACATTAAAAATATTTTTTGTAAGAATTTTAGAGGAGCAGAGATGTGCTAAGTATCTTTGACAGAGACATCTTCTCTAATGAACTAGGGTCTGCTAATTATGCGCTCGCTCGCTCGCTCGCTCGCTCGCCAGTGTGGCCACCCAGTCGCTTGCGCGCTTGTCAGTCTGGCTGAACCCTAACTCACTAAGCCAAAGGTCTCTGGTTTAATTCCCATTTACTGTTATCATTTTAAAATGTATTCGAACATGTTTCAGCTACAGTTGATCTCCATAGTTATAGATTTTCACTACTCAAGCTTATTCTTTTATTTTTACTTAATTGTACATCGTTGCTTTCTTCCGTCACAATACAATGTGATAATAATACACTTATCTATTTACTGTAAACCATTATCACAAAAAAAAAAGCTGGATTTCCACTTTAAATAAGTCTCATTTTAATCCTGCAATTTTATTTTACCTAGGGTGGACGTAAAATTTAATGAACTTGCTCTTAATCCATTCATTTAATCAATAAAACTCGAAAACAGTCCAATATTGACAGTAAATAGATCAAGTAGTTTCTCTGATATTCAGATAATGCCTTTATTATTAAAATTGGACAATAGTTTTAAGCCATACTCCACTGATATCAACTGTATGTTTTAGAACGTTTAATTTCAAAATATTTTCAATAAAAATAAATAAATGGTATGTCGCCTTGTTTAGATGAACCCATACGCAACAACATAAACTGATTGTTAGTTTATTTGCTGTGGGAAAAGCCACTCGATTCTTAAAATTATATCATAACGAATACACAGTAGTACTTTACACAAAGTCAAAACCAACCACTTTTGAAACTAGATTATAACTCCTCAAGTTTGATATGTTTAAAAGCCCACCCAGGAATACGAATTGTGTCTTTGTTTGCAAACGTGGCATGTGACATCTATTTAAAGCGAGGCTCGACGCCTAAATACAAGAAGTAATTTACGGGAAGTGTTTATTCCTTAGTGCATTAACGTTAAGACCATGAACAAATGTATAACTTTATCTCCATTTGGTTCTTCAAGAACAATTAAATCTGGTGTGTGTTCATCAAGGCGTGAATTGAAATTTGAGAGAAATCCTTGCTTTAGAAGCAATGAGAATTCAATTAATTGCTTCGTTTTGCAGACATTACCAGAGTAAATTGTTCTTCGATTTGCTAGTGCTATTAGTGACATTAAGGGCATGATGTGTGACGACTTTTCTCTTTTTCAAAGAAAAATTAGACTTTCGTTTTGTTGTTTGTTTTATTTATTTGAACTATTTAACATGCACTTTCTGAACTGACAGATAGAATTGGTACTAGCCACACACACTAGTTTAGTTTTAGAACATACAAAAGTCAGTCTCCCAGCTTTAAATTTGATACAGTAAAATGTAGAATTTTCTCTTTATACAATTATAAGCTTTTTGGCCATAACGAGAATCGAACTCGTCACCCTTAGATCTATTAGCAGCTTTATTATTGTCTGAGCTAAGGTGCTAAATTGTTTCTTAATTAAATGTCTTGTTATTGGTTTTAATTAAGATTAAAAATCTAACATTTTAATTATTTGCTATTCTTTGGAACTAAAATAAGCTATAGATGATCGAGTATATTACTTGAAATTTTTTTAGAATGTAGATTAAATATCTAACAATCATGGCGATTTTTAGTCCTAATATATTTTAAACGTAATTTACATCTTACTGAATGTGTGGACAGTCCTTCAAACTTGTACTAATTTAGTAGGGATTTCAAAAGTCCAATTATTTGTAGAAGGCAACCCGTAAATACTTATATTTAAAAAAATAATATATTCTTTCTATCATGATAAACAATCTCAGATGCCCATTTGAACTAAATTTTAAAAGCTATTTTCGAAAAATTGGCTAATATTCTAAAATTTTTATTTAAAAAATTACCATTAGATTATTAAAATCTGCCCATTTTGAACCAAGTTATCAAAGTAATTCTTAAAATACCATAAATTAAAATAAAATCTGTCATCAATAATCCACCTTTAAATGAATATTTCCACGAAAAATGTACAAAGTTTTATTTGTCATGTCAAACACTTCTGAAATATCAATATAGTTGGATTCAATTTTAGAAAAATGTCTAATTCAAAATACATTCATCAGTTAAATACTCTTAATTTGAGGCCTAGAATAAAATTTAAAAATATTTCTTGAAGTATAGCGTAGCAAAATCTAAATACTGTATCAAGTTTGAACAAAGTCAGTCAAACCGTTGCAACTCCGTGTTAAGGGATTGTAAAATCCACCTTTTTTCGGCTCGGGTTGACATGAAACGTTAAGATATATCATCTCGAGTTCAATTTTTTTTTTCACTACAATACTTTCTCTTTATATAAGAAAATAAAATAATCTTATTACTTTAGCATATTAAGAGAAATTATTGTAAATGTGAAAAAAAAATGCTCTTTTATAAATGGGTAAATCTTTTGGTTGGAAAGATTTTGTTCAAATTTGATATTTAGATTTCATATGACTATACCTAATTTTTTTAAATAAATTTTGACCCTTGCCCTTAAATTAAAAGTAACACACACTGTTGGGTGTTTTTTTTCCTTATTCTAAATTTTTTGAAAATGACTTGACAATTTTGTTTAAGATCGATATATAGGGAACGGTTGACCGACCTCCCAAATAACACCGTATACTTGGTTCTGGGGTAGTTGGTTGACTGATTTTTAGAATCTTAAAATATTTTAGAATGGCTCTAATTATTATTGTTCATACTCTCCAAAGTGCCATGTTGAGGCCGCACCTGGTGGTGAAGCCCATAACTACGAGTGGCCCGCCAACTGTGGAGGATAGAGACTGCCAAGCCTGAGTAAGACCCTCTCTGCCTGGTAGGGACGGACAGGTGAAATGGTTAGAAAGTTTGGTTATATTTTATTTGAGTGGTTCGTGGTGTTTTTGCTTGTTTCACACCCTGTTAAAAGAGAAATACAATCCACAAAGCTTTGCTGACAAGTTGCAATCATGGTAGTTACTCTTCAAGTTTTAGTTTAGCCCGTGGTTTAAAATGTATATCTGGGGAGCGTTTGATATAACCAATAAAACTGATTACTTGAGAAAAACTCCTTTAAGGGTAGTTAACTAAATACTTTTTTTTTAAATTTGAATATTTAATATTTGGATCTAGAAATTTGAAATGGGTAGCTACATTTTTTTCATTATAAATAATCACATGTTTTTTTTTTAGAAAAAGATACCTTTAAATTAGTTTTCTAATGACATTTTTTTAGTTAAAATTTTATTTTTAAATAGCTCTAAACATTTTATTTTAAAATGGTATTTGAATAGTATTTTACATGACTAATAATGTATCTTTAATTTATAAGATTCATACAATTAAGGGTAGATTACACACATACAATTATGGAAAATTAAATATTGTTCGAAATTATCCTCAAAGATTTGAGTTCAACATGAGTTTCTGGGAGTAGTATTTCATGTTAAATAAGAATAAAGTTTTACTAACTAAAAATAATTGTATGGTTGTTTACAATTAGTTCATTTTTGAAAATAATAAATTTGCTAAAATTACTAAACATTTGGTTTAAAATGTATATGTAAATAAAGTGTGTTTGTGAGTAACAAAAAGATGTGTTTGTATTAAAGGGTATAACTTACTAATGAGTAGTTTTATGGAAACCTATTTTTAAATATTTCCTTCAAAGCTCTAATCCACAATACAAACAGTTCATGTGATTGTTTAGTAATTTTTTTTTAATGAAGAGTCCCTTAAGTGATTACATTAATAATACCTGTTGAGATATCAGTCACAGTAGTGAATTAAATTTAAATCATTTACTTTTTTTACTTTTACTAATTCCATAGGATAAAAATGTCATGCTGGGTAACAAATTTACCTGGATTAGAGTCAAAAAATTTTACCGATTGAGCTTTTATTATTCTTCACCGTTGTCCTTATAATAATCTAATAAAATTTTAAAAACTTAAAGACTGTGTGTTTTAACACTTATGGCTTTCAATTAAACATAAAAATTGGAATATTGAATATATTTTTAGGTAATTAATCATATTTAAAACAAAATGTTTATATTTGTTTATATTTCCATTCAAAAGTCTAGGTGAGGCATGTACTTTTCTAGCTTAATTAAATACATATATTGTCCCTAACATATTATTTCATCATTTAGATTATATAATAATATAAAAATGTTGTTAACAATATCTAAATAAGAAACCAATTCAAGCTTTATTTATTATTTCATATGCCTTTAAATACATAAGCATATTTATATACACATGTTTTTTCTCTTTGAACATCTAATGGTCGGTGACCTGGTAGCCTAGGGGTAAGGTTTCAGACTTCTGTGCTGGCGGCCGGGGCTCAATCCTCGGTCGCGGCAAAGATTTATCTGATTACCAAACCCTTCCTTAACCTCTGACAAGACATCTTGTGAATGTGGGGAATGCCAGGCCTCCACCGTGGTTCGGATTCCACGTTAAACTGTAGGTCCTCCATTTCGTATCACAATCACCCTACCATTACACATTAGCGTAAGTGCGTATAACCCGAACGGGTAGTAAGACGTGGTGCTAATAATGAAGTTCAAGCCCCAAGAACTCTCTCCATAATTAGTTGATGAACTATAATATAAATAAAGAGAGCGAGAGGTTTATAGATAATTAATTATGGTTGTGGGTGACTAATTAAACTGATGTGATGATAAAACCACGTGAAAAAGTTTTATTTGGTTCCCTCTAAAATCCGACACCTTGTCTAAGTCAGTAGCACCTATTACTTTTTATAAATTAGTCTTGGGTTCAGTTCCTGACAATATTTAATATTTTATAATTTGTGAAATATTGCATCTACTTTCACAGAGATAAATAACTAACAAATGAGGGATGGGGATGTTATGTCTGTTATAGAATTACATTTTATTTGTAAATCGTGTGCTAATTAGCCAATAGGTTACAAATGAAAATAAAGTCACCCCAAAAGGTTTTAGGAACTGCAGACTCATGTAGGAAAGCTATCCCTACGGGTCACAGCTACTACCATGCGCAATGCGGCAAAACTCTTTATTAATTACATTAATTTTACTCCAAACAAAGTAAAAAGCCAGCCCTGGATCCCTTACCCACCCCATAGTTCGCCCGTTGGAGAATATTCCAGGGGTTGGGTTTCCATGGCTTTAAGACGATTCCCGTGAAACTCTATAAATTACCTCTCGAGCCGACGCGATGAATTCATTCCCTCTTCTGGTCGCTTCCTTCTGACAGTTCGTGTCATACCTAATGATGGTTTGGGGTTGATTCAATTTGTTAGGGGTTCCTACCTTCCTCTCCTACAACCCTCTACAACCTACCCCCACCTCCCTACCAACCCTCTCGCCGACAATCCTTTCTTGTGGTGTGGTCATTAGTAGGGCTACGAGTTGAAACGTTACGTTTTATTCCGATTAGTTATTTTATCGAATTTCCTTCACAACTCAAAGAGACACTCTCCTTTCCTTTTTATTTTAATGCCTTCATCTATTTCCTCTACTAGAATGTATATCAACCCCATCACCCGCGGTAAGTAAATAACGTGGCCTGCTTGTTGATTTCTAAAATATATGGTAAAGTGGCTTGGATATTAATTTTTCGCACCAAACATTCCAAGCATTATCTCACTTATATGCCAATGCACTAAAAAGAAAGAGAGGGAAGAAAATGATCAGTTCTTTAAATGAGGCCTCTATTTTATCTGCATATTTAGCACTTTAAATTTTAGTCTGACGAGTATAAACAACCAATTTAATATTTGCACCTGGACATAATTGCCTTGAATTTCAAAATTAACTTTCTTGTTTCCTTTTCTACATATAAATATTCGTCCAAGGAACTTTTTTAATCTTCACCCTGAAAAAAATATTCCGATAGGACGTTTTCGTGAATAAACAAAATAGTCTAAAAGTTGTGGATAGTTTAAGAAAAAACACTTTTATAAAGAATACAAATTTGAGATCATATAAATAATCTTGTGACATGGGAATACCATTTTTAGAATTATTTAAGAATGTTTGGTTTTTGTTTCAATGTTATGTACAAAAAAACTCACAAAATAATACTTATATAAATTAAAATGATAAATACTTTCGTGACTTGCCGATACGTCACAATTAGGTAACATACTTGAAGAATAAAACAACAAAGCATTAAAAAACATAGTGTTAGCAAAAATATATTACTTTCTATTCTGATTAAATGTTCTTGAATATCAAACTTCAATTTCGAGTGAAAAAATAAGCTCAATATTTTTAAATACTAAAGTGTCCTTGGTTTGAGTTAGTTAGGCTGGAACTGATATTTACTATTTTATACTCTATAATAATAAAAGGAAAGGTTTGTCTGTCTGTGTGTTTATTTGTGTGCGATGCCCAGACAAATCTACGGCACGCAGAGATCTGAAATTTTTAACATAGCTGGACGGAAGGGAGTCTGAATGCACCTTGAAGCCGTATTTTTAAATTTTTAAATAAATTTTTAATTAGGCTATTTATAATATATTTTCAAAGAAGATATTTTTTATCTGGTTTAGAATTTTAGAATAACGTTTCAGGGAAACGGACACCATGGGCACCACAGTGGGTCACGCGCAACGCCATGCGGGATTGCTAGTATTATATAATCTAAATCTAAAGTATCCTAAAAATATAAATTATATACAAAATAACGTATTAAACAACAAGTTTAAATTTAGAAAATTATATGCCTACATATCTATACATACATTCTTTTTTTTAATTTTATATATCCCTTAGGATGCCTTCGCATATCCCTTGTATCACAGGTTGACTACCCCTGGGAGACTTCACTCTCTCATTAGAATGAACTGCAGTGGACGGAGACAACAAGAATAGAATTCCAGTTGAGTGTCCAGATACGGGCTTTCCTTAAATGGTTTTCCACTCTCCCTCCAAACAATTTATATTTCCTGGAAATTCAACCTCTTCATAGGTATTTTAAAATGGTGTAGCTAGAAAAAAATATTGTATTTGTGCATTCAACTTTATAATGAAATAATATTTAATACAACCTTCTTTACAAAGACTAGAGTGATGTTTAATAAAGAAAAATAATTACAAACTAAACTAACTTAATAATTTATTCTGCCTAAAATAAACCAAATAACAACAAACTAAAGTGTAGCGATTAATCAAAAGTTTTTCTTTTGGCAGCGAGATTTTTTTTTATCTAAACATACAAATTTAACAAGGGATAATGAAATAACTTCTTTATTTTATTTTGAAAAAAAAAGTTTTTTTTTCTCAAGATCAATGATAAACTTTGGGAATTGTTTCCTCCTTCATTTTGTTCCTATTTGAAAAAGACTACTTTATAGGTCAGCTATTGTCTCTTCTATCTTATTAGTTTACTTTCCCTTTTTTATCCTTTTTTTTGTGTGGATTGTTGACATTCATTTGTCACGGGGTCCTCAGCTCTTTTCAATAGAAAAAACTAAGTGCAAAAAGCTAATAAGTTCACTTAATAAGATATCTTTAAATTAAATTTAAATTAAGGTTTGTTTTGAAACCAATAAAATTGTATGAAAGCAGTTTATATAAATTGTAGGTATGAAATTAATTCCTTCAATTCTTTATCTATTGGCTCATTATTATTTTAAAGCACCAATAAGGCCCTTTTAACAAATAAAATACATTGAAGATTTTATCTTAGTCTTGCACCAAGACCTACAATTACTTTCGTCTTCTCTTTTAACTTTACACAGTCCTTTGTGCGCTGTCCTCTTGATAGATATTGTAATATCAATTCGTGGGTTGGGACAAAAGAACACTAGATTCTTTAGA
>CABFOW010003695.1:56791-69584 GCA_902141385.1 Timema californicum | reverse complement strand
TTAACGTGGAATCCGAACCACGGTGGAGACCTGGCATTCCCCACATTCACAATATGTCTTGTCAGAGGTGAAGGAAGGGTTTATGTAACTATAGTTTGGACTTAAATGTGTTCCATTAATTGATAGTGTGACTATTTACTTTAGGGCCAGTTCCTTGTGTACTAATCGCTGAGCTTCAGGTAATAAATAAAGATATAAGAAAGATTGATTTTCTTAGAAATTGAAATCTTGAGTAGATTCTTGAGTATACGAACAATTTTTTTAAGGTATCAACATTGGTAATTGTTCTTTCTCATATAGAGAGAAAGTATTGTAATTATGAATATTTTCTGCCTCAAGATTATGACGAATCTTTACTATCTATGTGCGTCCAAACCCAGGAAAGGCGGATATTAAAGATCTATCTATCTATCTGTCTTAACTGTTTGTCACTGGATACATATCTTAAACGGTTTATGGATTTTGTTGATCTGGAAGGCCTTCAAATTACTAGTGAATATTTTTTTAAATTCATATTTTTCGAAAATGTCTTTAAATAGTTTGTTTAAATTCGATATCTAAATAGTGTTTAAAATCCCAAATAATCATGTATATTTGTTTTTCTTGTTATAAATTCGTTAAAGATTATTAGTTCACTGATGAGTGATTTAGGAAAACTCCAAACTATTTTGAAAAATGTTTCTAAGGATTAAGTTTGAAACGTATATTTGGTGAATGTTTGAAATGAAAAAGTTAACTGGTTCTCGATGAAAAATTAGATTGAAGTTGTTTTAAAATCTATAATAACTAAGTCTAGAGATTTCGTCAAAAACTAGTTTTTTTACAATATAAATAATTAAATTTATTTGTTTTTCAAAAAACCAATGATTTTATAGTTATTTAATGATAGCTATGTTTGTTAATTTTTTAAATTAGCTCTAACAATTTTGTTTAAAATTGGTACCAGGGAACTGTATGGCAATGTTTGTTCATATTTTTATAAAGTAAAATTTTAGAATTAACACTATTTATTGTGATAAAAAATATAATGCATTTATTTTAGTGAGGAAACTTATTTAAGGGCTTTTTACTGATGAATTATTAATGAAATCTTCTTTGAGGCTATAATACCCAATATGATAATACTTGTGCATATATGTTGCACTATTTTATAACTATATTATTAGTGATATTTTATAGTATTGGTAATATAAGTGAGGAATGCCACGCCTCCACCGTGGTTCGGATTCCACGCTAAACTGTAGGTCCTTCATTTCATCTCACAATCACCCTACCATTACACATTAGCGNTGCCACGCCTCCACCGTGGTTCGGATTCCACGTTAAACTGTAGGTCCTCCATTTCATCTCACAATCACCCTACCATTACACATTAGCGTAAGTGCGTATAACCCGAACGGGTGGTAAGACGCGGTGCTAATAATAATAATAATAATAATAATAATAATAATAATAATAATAATAATAATATAAGCCTACATCGTAGTGGCTGAATACCACATAGCTTTACGTATGTATGATGGAAATTAGCTCTATCAACTTGTCCTAGTTGATGGACATGTCCATTTTTAACAATATTGTGGCATACTTAAAGGCTGTCAAACTGTCATGGTTTCAACTAATAGAAGAAGACATGACTATCCTTGTAAAGAACCAAAGCGGATTAAACAGGAATGTTGAACTGTGCTATCTTCTTTGCTAGTCCTAAGATCAAGAAGATAAATTTAAAAATACTTGTTTAACTATTTTTATTTCTTGCCATTAAGTGTCATGATGGGTGTTTTTAATCACCTAGGCGTGGCTCTATACAAGTTATTCCACGTATTTAACTAGTGGGGTCTGTATGTTATTATTATTATTAGCACCGCGTCTTACTACCCGTTCGGGTTGTACGCACTTACGCTAATGTGTAATGGTAGGGTGATTGTGAGATGAAATGGAGGACCTACAGTTTAACGTGGAATCCGAACCACGGTTGAGGCCTGGCATTCCCCACATTCACAAGATGTCTTGTCAGAGGTGAAGAAAGTGTTTGGTAATCAGATAAATCTGTGCCGGAACCGAGGATTGAACCCCGGCGGCCAGCACAGAAGTCTGACAACTTACCTCTAGACCACCAGGTCACCTAACAGTGTTAATAAGTGGCTGTGGTTCGAAACCTCCTATGGTTAATTAATTAAGAATTCCCATTTCAAGTTTTAGATAATCCTGTTTTAAAATAGTTGATGAATATACCCCATTATCTCAAGAATTAATATGTCTTAAAATGATACTTTATCTATACTCATGTATCCACAGGTCCAGTCATGAGATATTTGGCTGCCACTTTTGATATTAAGTATATTGTATATTATCAATCCCTATCAAATAATACTGATTTTATATTAAATTTCATCAATGTAAACCAAAACGTACGTTTAGGTAGTTTCTAAAAGGTGTACCAAATATACATTCATAAGAATATCAAGTTATAGAAGAGTTTATATTTATGTGTATGTCCATCTTACTTTCAGGTTATGAAACGTCTGTAAAAAGGTTTGTTGTTTATCCACGTGTGCACTTTTCAGTTTAAATAAAGTCTGTAACTCGTATATAGAATAGCATACATCTGTCATTTCAAAGTTCGGGCCAAATAAAGTATCATAATATATAACTTATTGTTAGAACTACAGTAGCCCCACGGCTTCTTTGATGCTGACTGACAGCTTACAGCTGACTTCTGACAGTCAATATTAAGGTATATACATACATTTTGACCGTTCAGAAGTGACAGCTGCTAAACACATGTTTTTTCATATCATCTGGTTCGGCGTAGGGATACGTAATTTGGTCTGGTAACTTTTAAAGCTGACAGTCAGCACCAAAGAAGCCATAGGGCTACTGTAAATAAGTTATTATTAATGTTTTATAAGTTTACGTAGTAGTGCCCAAAATAAAATGTCTAGTCTAAGAAAACACTTATAGGAGAGGTAGTTGAAAATATAGAAACTCACTAAAACGGCACCAGAATTTTCCCGGATACAAAATATTGGAGACCAAGTGTCAGAGAAAATTTCCCCCAGTGGAAACGGTTATAAATTAATAACTATATGCGCATTCATTCATCTGCCAGCGATGTTATTATTATAATAACAGCTAGAAGCCTTAGTCAAATATATTACAAGGTATTTTTGGAAACCAATATAAACCAAAGGTGACCTGGTGGTCTAGGGGTAAGGTGTCAGACTTCTATACTGGCGTCCGGGGTTCAATCCTCGGTCCCGGCACAGATTTATCTGATTACCAAACCCTTCCTTCACCTCTGACAAGACATCTTGTGAATGTGGGGAATGCCAGGCCTCCACCGTGGTTCGGATTCCACGTTAAACTGTAGGTCCTTCATTTCATCTCACAATCACCCTACCATTACACATTAGCGTAAGTGCGTACAACCCGACCGGGTAGTAAGACGTGGTGATGATAATAATAATAATAGAATTTTATTTATATAATATCAACTCTAATATACCATCATTAACGAAATCTTAGATTCTGTGTTCGTTTATTTTTAGTATTTTTTTTCTATTTCCTACAAAATTGAAATTTTATACCACACCAAAAAGTTTCCTTTTTTTTAAATAAATTTTGACCCTTTCTATTGTCTTGGCTCTTGATCTGGAATGTAGTTTTTTTCGAACATTTTTGTTTACTTGGTTATTTTACCTGCCTGTCAAATTTAGATTATATTCCAATCTGGAAAATGTATTTCTGCTTATCTTTTTAAGTTTTCAATATACTCCTCCTATAATAACTTTGAAATTTTAAAATATTTTAGGTTCACTGTACTGTTCCTTACAAATGCTGCCAAATTTCAATTTTCAACTAAACGTAAAAGTAGTGTTTTTTATTAGTTGTATTAATTTCTCATTATCCTATTCCATAGGCTTACATATTTTATTCAGTCTAAAATTACAGACATAATTTAGCTAGACAGGAATATCTCTCTACCTACCTGCAAGAATACCATTGTTAACACACCCAGACAAAAATTTTCAATTAGTTAGTGAAATATTGAATACCCCATTTGCTGGACACAATTTTCAAATTTCAGATTTTTGGTATTCTTTTACTAAATGGGATGACATTTCTTTGTACCTGATTACAAATATTAAAATTTTTCCTGAAGCAGGCAACCTCTTTTATATTAATTTTTGATATCACTATCATCCCTATTTTTCTAAGACTAATTTTTAAATTTGAAATCCGTGGTATCCTTATAGAAAATTGAGTTATTTTAACCTTATTTTAAAGAATCAATTTTCTACTTTTCTTTGAGTTTGTCTTTAGGAAAATGCTCATCCCCACTACAGATTAAAGTTTATATTTAATAAATCGGATTTCGGTGAAGTGTTTTTATATTAAATAGTTCGACAAAAGGACTAGCCCCCCCCCCTCCTATTCCCTACCCACCCAAACACTTTATTAGAAATTAGTAACAAGAATAAACTGAAAACTTTTAATTTCAAAACCAAAGCTTTGGGCGAATGAATGTTGGAGTCTTGGATGAAAATCTACAAATTTGAGTATTTTTACCTCACTGCCAAATAATAATGATAATAATATGTTTGATATTTTATATATGTATGATAAATTTTAAATAAAACTATTACTATAACAAATCTTTGGCACGCCAATAAATCTATCATTTCCCGTGACTCATCCAAGATTACCAAATTAAAATAAACATTTGTATTGATTATTTAAGAAAATCACGAATAGAAAGGGTTTCATCTATGGATATTTCAATGATGACATTTTAAAGCATTAAAAATTAAATAATCTTTTACCGAACACAATAATGAATGCAATAAATATAACAAATGAAGAATCACTCACCGTTATCTGTTCCAACATTCTTCAACATTTTGGCCATAGCATCTCTAGAAGGTAAGAAATCTTTGAGCTGTATTCTGAGTTCATGGCTACTGATGAACCTAGATAATCTCCCTAGAACACCCACATCCTCGTCCACCAGGTTTCTAGACGTCGAGACCGACTCTTCACCGATCTTCACTAGATCAAGCCCGTCATAAATACGGAAGGATCTCGGAGTCTCAAGCCACTGATCCACCACTCGTTTCAAGATCTTGGTCCCGTGGCAGGCGATGGAAGCGTTGCCCGCATCCTCGTCGCCATCCGGGCAAGTGGCGGCCCATGTTGGGGTGGCGCCTCCTTCAACCGGGAGGTGCCCGACATTCGATCTTTCTTCCGGAAAACTCGCCTCGCTCGGCTTGGGACTCCAACTCGCCTGACTGTCAATAGAATATCCACTCGCGAAAGAAATGGTGAAGACCAGTAGCCACGCTTTCAAAACCATCGTGGAGCTATAGACACAGCACTAACTTCTAACAGCCCCGTTCCAGAAGACACTTAACCAAGCACTTAATCCTTTTTGTGGATGGTAGATATCCTAGAAGATACCTTACCTCTGAAGATATATTCTGCAATGAAATGGCATTGTTGAGGATAGGAGCCTTTTATACGCTGGAGCGACCCCTATGTGGTGAGTGGCTAGTAATATTTAAAAAAAATGAATGCCGAGAACTATTTTGACGGACGAATGAACACGGCTTCTATTCAAGCCATCCCTGAAATGGAGCGTGATGACTGTAGCACAATGATGGACGAAAAGAGAGTTGGAGGATGATGAGGCGGGAAAAAGAGATAAAGATGACAATAGGTTTGCAGAAGTTTTTTTACAAGTGTGCGCAGCCATCTTGTTCTGGAAATGTACCAGGGGAATTATATGATGAGGCGAAAAACAGCAGAGCATCTATAAATGTTTCTCTAATGGTTATTGCTTTTATAAGTGTCGGTACTGTCCAGTTCACAAACAAATGAAACAGAGATGCTGATGAAGGTAGTTTTTATGTGGATCTCATAATAAAGTCATTAGAATTTATTCCCGCAGGATAGGTTAGGGGGGAAGGTTATCAAACTTAATTTATTTTGAATTTCCATTTTAATATTTAGTATAGATATTTCAAAACCTTAAGGTGACCTGGTGGTCTAGGGGTAAGGTGTCGGACTTATGTGCTGGGGTTCCGGGGTTCAATCCTCGGTCCCGGCACATATTTATCTGGTTGCCAAACCCTTACTTCACCTCTTTACAAGACATCTTGTGAATGTGGGGAGTGCCAGGCCTCCACCGTGGTTCGGATCCCACGTTAAACTGTAGGTCCTCCATTTCATCTCACAATCACCCTACCATTACACATTAGCGTAAGTGGGTATAACCCGAACGGTTAGTAAGACGCGGTGCTAATAATAATATTAATAATAATAATTTAAAACCTTATTTTAAAATCATCCATTTTGACTAGTTTCTAATATTTTAAGATATCATAAAAAATAAAAAATATTTAACAATTACATTTTACCATTTCACATACATGATCAAATAATATATCTAGCTATGTGTATGTGTTTATTATATGTTTATGGCTGAGTATAAACATAATATATATAAATGATTAGATACATAGCCACGTGTATATATATAAAATTGTTCTATAAATTGAATAAAATACATCTTATCAGAACATACTAAGGCCTATATCTATTTTTACGGGTAGATATTTCTATAATTTGATCTATTTTTATGTTCTTAAATTAAATATATTTTCATACATATCAACTTATTGAATATTATTACTCAAATATTGTATGCAAGTAGAATTTAAAGCAAGCATTTAAATATATAATTCTGGTAATAATTAAAAGTATAGATTAAATTAATAAGACTCCTAAAACTTTATATTTGTAAGTTGTGGATATTTAATATTTATATAAATGAGAATTGCTTTAATAACTTTATTTGTTCAACAAAACTCATATTCTCAAAATATAATAACTAAATTTTTCTAATAAATGTATCTATAAGGTTTTAAATTTATCCTGAACAGTCATACCAATGCATAAATAAACGTAACCATTATAAGAAACTTCGTTAATATCAGTCGCAAAGTGTAATAAAGTAGAAGACGATGAAGAGGCAAAAAGTAACAAAATAACTAAGCGTGATGCAGCACAAATTGTGAAGGGCAAAGACTGCCCTATAAACATAAACAATTACCACGATGGACTCTGCTAGCTTACATTCTTGTTAAAAAAACCAGGCCAAGTCTGAGGGATTAGAAATACCGCATTTTCCTTTTGAATGTAGAGCGCCATGCAATGTTGTCTTTACAATGGTTTCAGTTGGGATACTTTCTTTCTCTGTTGACTAATCACCGCCAGTTTAGAATAGACACTGTAAGGTAAATATTGTAAAAATGTAGTTTTTAATGTTAATAACCAGGTTATACATATATTTACTCGGTTATTAAAATTACTTCTTTATTTCACATTCACATTTAATTAAGTAATAGTCGGTGACCTGACGGTCTAGGGTAGGGGTAAGGTGTCAGACTTCTGTGCTGGCGGCCGGGGTTCAATCCTCGGTCCCGGCAAAGATTTATCTGATTACCAAACCCTTCCTTCACCTCTGACAAGACATCTTGTGAATGTGGGGAATGCCAGGCCTCCACCGTGGTTCGGATTCCACGTTAAACNGGATTCCACGTTAAACTGTAGGTCTTTCATTTCATCTCACAATCACCCTACCATTACACATTAGCGTAAGTGCGTATAACCCGAACGGGTAGTAAGACGAGGTGCTAATAATAATAATAATAATAATAATAATAATAATAATAAAGTAATAATATAACGTGAGTACTTGGTGCAGAAGCAAACGTTTGTGGGTAAGCATTCTCTTTGTTAATTATATGTTAGACCGTATTTTTAAATAGTTACTACTCTTTCAAATTTGTCTAAATTCATAGGTGCACCAAAGGAGACAGTTTTAGACGAAAGCTATGATTTTTTAAATGGAACATGAAAAAAAATTAGCTTTATTCCTTATGAATTGTCATATAAGATTATTTCTATAGCAATTTGACTTAGAATTGGATTTTTATTAGTTTGTATGAGTGTGATACTGACCTTGCCGGGGTTGAAAATAAATGTAATAAACTAAAAGGGAAAATCCTAATAGATTAATACCTATGATTTTTAGTTAATTACACTATCTTCATTGATATTTAAAATAAACAGAGACATGTTTTTAAAATGTATAATGGAAAAAATTAAAATAAGTTATTTAACAAATGCAAACTAATAATATAGACAATAGCCTGATTTATTTTATTACCACTTCTCATTATATTCTCAGATTGTATGTAAGCTGGGAACTAAAATATAGCTGTGTGGATTTTATAGACATCATACAAAAATATAATCTTTCACATAAAGTTATGCAGAAATAGCAATGATATTGAATGATGAAAAACAAAGATGAATAAAAGCTCTTCAGTTATTAAAATAGAATCTTCTAAAATTAAACACACTTTTTTTTCAGTTTCTTAAGGAAGACTAGTAGGACTGGGTATTTTTAAAAGTGGGATTAACCTCTCGGTTTCTTAAACTGCGTCTCTAGACTCACTTAGGCTGTGTGCACTTAGCTACGCTATGAATTAGGCACTAAATATAAAACAGAAAACTAGTATCCTAATGTTGTTGATTTTTAAGAGTGTTTTTACTCTACTAAGCTATGGTCTAAATGTTCTAAGACTGGTAAATTTTCAACAACTTTGTATAACCAGATTCAATTTCTAAGAAATCATGCTAAAACTCAAATCTTTAATAGTTTTGCTCAATTTTTAAGATATAAACATTCTATTGGTCTATATCAATCCAAATGTTATCTAGTGAGATAGTATAGAATGGATTTAATTATAGGGCCTAAGCTACTGACAGACTGTGAACACATTGTTTACCTGCCTCAAGTATTTAATAAAACTAGAAATATTAAACTAACCTTATAATAATGGAAAACTTTAATTGTTTTAACTGAAACTAATGTAAACATATTTATTTATATTTTCCGAAAAGCCTGCTAAGTTTAGAATAGTATTAAAGAGCCATAATAGTAGATTCCTCATAGCTTTGCTACGGGGTTGTTGAATTTGTTTATAGAGCTGTTTTGGTGTTTATTTTTGTGTTTTTATTTTGTAAATCATTTTGTTGAAGGAATATTTAAAATCTGGCCCGATGGCATTTAGCTTGATATATCTGTGGCCAATTAACTAGTTTCAAAGCTATGAGGCGACACTAACAGATAAAAAGGCATTAGGCCTTGAAGTATATTTGCCCAGAATATAGTAAAAGACTAAACAAAAGTAGAACATTATTTTATAATTATTCTTAGCTTACTATAGAAAATATTAATTTTTGTTTTGATTAGCTCATTGTTAATTATGTGAATATAATGTTTAATAATGCTTTCTTTAGGTATAATTTAATATTTTTCCAATAGATATATTGGGTTATATAGAAAGTATTGGATTTTCATTAAAACCGAGATTCGTTATTAAGTAATAATAAATATATTTGTCTAGTACACATTTTATTTGGTTATTTGTCTTAATACTAGGTCTATGCTAATTTTGTAAATACATTATAAATATATATATATATATATATAATATCTTATAAATATACTATAAATATATATTATAATATATATTATAAATATATATAATATATATTATAAATATATATATATAGTGAATTGTTGTATATATATAGTGTATCGTTGTATATATATATATATATAGTGAATCATTGCAACGATTTCTACATATTATTGAACTGAAATCTATTCTAAGACTTTTATTGAGAAAATATCTATATAAGAGGCATCCACTCGACCTTAGAGCTAAAAGTTTACTCGTCAAAGGCTATAAACTTTACATAGATATTTTGGTGCCTAAATTGAATCAAAACTTTTATTTTTTCCCCTTCGGACCACGTTGGGAACTTTAAAGCGACCCCTCTTCCCGCTCTATATTCATTTTTCGCACCAAAACACTCAAATAGAAATTAGTTATTATTTTTAACCAAATACAAATATTCTATCTATTTATATACAACAATACACAAATCATGGTTTCAATGGTGATGTAAACAAATTAGCCCCTGCGTACACAAAATGAAAATATGGAAAATTCGTTATGAAATTTGGGTTTTTGTTTTAAGCTAATATATTAGCAAAGACCCCAGACCCATAAAGTTTAAAATAAGTGGATGTTTGAGATCACTTAAGATGGCCCCCAACCCATCCAAATTCAAATTTAAATTTATCACCGTTTTGCATTCAAGAATTACGTTTTGGATTTTTTTTTTATTCCATCTTAAAAGTACTATTTTGCACCCAAGTGTGGCGTTTTCCACTTGAATAATTTTGCAAGAAAGAAATATTAAAAATGTAAAATGTTGGGGGAGGGGGGGGGGAGCAAGTTAAGTGTAGACCCCCCACACACTAATTGTTTTTTAATGCCAAAATAAAAGTCTTGTTTTGCACCGCTTTTCACCCTAATAGATTAGCAAAAAATAAAAGTTTAAGATACAAAAAAATCAAGTCGTTGTACCCTCCTAACGGGGGAGCAAATGGTTATCCGTGTGAACTTTGTGATACAATATACAATTTTGTCCCGTTATTAATTGGCATCCCAAATAGTTCAAAAACACATGTTGGCCCTTCCAATACTGAGGGTAAAGGGGGGCTGGAATGTATGGCGCAGGGGGAGGGGAAATACCATGTTACTTGTTACATCAATATTTACTGTAACTTCCATAGATTTTATTATATAAATCACACATAACTAAAATTAAAGCTAATAAATGTACCTACAATTTGGCTGACATCATGTAATTAACTTATTATCTCCAGAAATACTAATAAACGATACATTTTTTAACTTTTTTTCTCTATTAGTTTTGGTGGTAGTAAGCAAATTAATGTTTTTATTGCCATTCCTATGACAGCTTGTGGAGGCCTAACATGTATTGGCTGCATATTGTCAGTACATGAACGGTACACTTGTCTCTNATATTGTCAGTACAAGAACGGTACACTTGTCTCTTATTGTATATCATAGCCATAGCAGTTTGTGACATACTCATGGCTGCTTTATTTACAGCGGTTTGGTTTCTATCTGAAGAAAGTATTTCTTTTCTCCCACTAACAAGCCATCTAAAGAATGCACACACTTCACGTGGAATGAGGTCCTTAGGCGTGTGCATTTTCCCTGTGAACTTCCATTGTTGAGCGTAATTTATGAACTATTGGAGTAAAAGAGCTGCACCATAAAGGCACCGCATGTTCACATCAGTATCATTACCACACTGATATATTGCATCGATAGAAACATCTTGCTATTTTTTTAAATAAAACTATTTCCGTTTAGTTTTTTCGAGCTGGTCGGTGGAATTAAATATCACCAATGTTGTCAATGAGTACTTGCTTTATTTGTTTTCCGAGATATCATTGGATAAACCATGTTGTTCATTGCCCGTATGTTTTCATAAGTGGTTTGGATGACATACATATTTATAGCCAACTTTTGTAGACATTCAAGAATGAGACTGATAAATTCAATTTCTGCTGAAGCTTCTGTTGTAGAGTCTTTACACGTAGCGCTCGTAGCCTGCCTTAGCATGTTACTTACATTTTTGGTCCAACATAGCAAATGGTATCTAACATCAATGGAATGTCCATCCTCCTCATTGATATCTGTGTTGAGTTTAATGTTTAGAGCTTCATTCCCATTATGGTAGATAGCATCAAGCTTTTTTTTTTACTCGTTCAACTGACAGTTTTCTAAGAGGATTCACTCTTGAGTGAACACAATTACAAAATAAACTTTCTTGTTTACTGAAAGGCACACACTTAAAACGAGTAAGTCGTGTTTTGCACCCTGTATCACTCTTAGTTGATCAAAAGTGAATGCCATCTTTTTGCTTCTCGATTTTTTTTTTGTTCTTATGCCAAGATTCTCCTCCCTCAAAATATTTTTGGGCAGTTACTCCACGCAGCCGATGGTTAGCTACCACGCATAGGTCATCCAGGAGTTGGGCCAGCTCTTTGATTTTTGTAGTACACGTTCATGAGCACCAACCAAGGTTTTAACAAGACCATCTTATGAGGCAATATTACAAATCATACATACATTGATGTCAATGTCGTTTTTGGGGGCAAAATTAATTATTTATCATGCATAATTAAAAAGAGTCATCTTTTTGAGATTAGCTTTCAAATCTTATATAATCTAATCTAATCTTGGTATCACGTGAATGGTGAGAAACATTTTAAAAATTACAGCTGCCACATTTCCATTTTTGGCAACATGCTACTCAATTTTAATGTAAAAAATTCCTGTTATGTCTAGAAAAAAGGAAGTAAAATTAATACTCTATATCCCTTGTTGCTAATAAGACATCTTAAATTATAAATTAATTTATTGCAATCACAAATAACATAATAAAAAGTAAATTATATTTACATATTTCTGGACATTTAACGTCAATTTCATGTTTGCGGCCATTCTATTATTCACAACTATTGTAGATAACTTAACTATCCTTGATTTGATTTATTGTAGACCTCTCTATAATAAATATGAACAAAAAATGTTGGAACAAGTAGTCTGGTTTCCCCCTCTCACTTCCTCTCACGGCTCTCACCCATTAACATGAGTTCCGGAAGTGGCGACAATTATTTTGTTAATCACAATATTGTATCACAAATTTCTCACAGGTTTTAATATTCGACCAGTTACTCTCTCACTATCTCTCCAGCTCTCACACTATCTCTCCAGCTCTCACACTATCTCTCCAGCTCTCACACTATCTCTCCAGCTCTCACACTATC